>APFE031502312.1:78960-108853 GCA_000404065.3 Pinus taeda | reverse complement strand
GTATCTGCTTCAATGCAAACAATTATGAGTTTGGTTTGAATGAAAGGAAGACTGTGTTTTTTAATTTACACAGCAGTTTCATAGTGCGCTACGAAACTGCTGTAGGTGTTGATTTTAAACACAGACAAACAGTTTGGTAAGATGATCGGGAATTTTCTAAAGGAAACACCTGAAGGATATGTAAGAGACTAAATGAAACCATCACAGCCATTCAGATCAAGACAGGTGTACCTTTAAAAAAGGTGAAATGTTTTGACTCAAGTGTAAAGTTTTTTTTATAAAGTCACTTTACTGCTGGTCATAAGGTGTTGAATGAATTGCATACATGGAATTTTGGCTTGCACACTTGGCCATCGATGGAGCATCCAATTCATCAGGAAACGTGGTGGTGTTCTATTGTTTTTGGGTTATTAAAGAAACTTAAAGTACATGCTGCTGCATTTTCGAAGTGATAGGGGACCAGAACCGAAAAGTAAGGGATATTCTCAGTCAACATGGAACAGATTAAAGCCTTCAGTATCCAAAGCCAACATGGGGCATTAATTGCTCATCTCATGCCATCTCAGCCAAACGAAAAGGATACCAGGTGTCAAAGCTGCAAGGAGGAATCACTCTACGAAGGAGATAGAGTTAGAGTTATAATTAGATTAGAACTCTTTAGAAATTCTGTTAATGGTTGTTGTATTAAATAAGTTTGTTAAAAATAGATAAGGGTCATTAGTGACAGTCATCGAGCTCCCCTCATGCTGGAGGAGGAAGCTCCAAGTAGTTAGAGTTATGTTTCTATATATAGCTGAATCATCTATGTAACAAAGGTTGGATATTTTGAGAAACAGAGTATTGCTTTGGCTTGTGTAAAAACTCAGTTTGGTAATATAATTTGCTGCTTATCTTCTCAGGATTCTTACAGTGTTTCAAATGCTCAAGATATGTGGTTTTGTTTTATCTTTAATGTTTTTACAGTTGTATGAATACAAAATCACTCAGAATTCACTTATGCTGCTCTGACTTCCTGTGTGTATTTGTAAACTGAGGTTTCTATGAGATGATGTTTTGAGTATTTAAACATTGCTGCCCTGACTTCTATGCATGAGCAGTGTTATATTTTATTGAATATAATCAACTCCATAAGCCCAATGGAAGTATTTGTAATGTCTATCCAGCCAACCTGTTTATTTAATTTACTTTACTAGAGTTAGCCCTCTTATAAAAAAAAAAACAAAATCAATAATTTTTTTTGAGAGAGCCCTCTCAGGCTAGGGAGGCTAATCCTTAGCCAAAAGATTGGTCTGAAACAGTTACACAGAGTCTTCCTGATCAGTAGCCCCTTCAGAGATTGATTTTGTGATAACAGAGTGGTTGCAAGCAAGGCATGATGGCAAGAAGTTCAACCATTCATGCAAGTTTTCATGGTTTCACGACAATGTTAGCAACAAGAACCAACCCTAGGGTTTCTTAAGACTTTTTTTTCTCCTCACATTTTCTCTTCCATTAGTGTGCAAATCTTCTCATCATGATATCAGTGATTATGCTGGGATCAATTCAGCATGTACTCAACAATAGGCATGAGAGAGAAGTGAGGAAGTTCAAGAGTCATGACGGGAGGTCAAGGGTCACAGGAGGTTAATAGTCAACTCATCTCTATAAATGTGCCCTCATGCCAAAGGGCATGGAGCACTTGAGTTTAGGTCAGGTTTAGATAGTTGATTTATGCTTGAGAGCTAGAGCCACTCAACTCTTGGAAACTAGTAAAGTGGAGTTGCAGTGAGGCTAAGATCTTGCATTGGGAAATGGTATGACCAGCCCATGTTCCACTATTGGGTGCTGACCAATTGCAAGATATGTACTTGAAGTTGCAACAAAATTAATAAGATATTATTCATATTTGACACTAATTCTCATGCTTACTCATGGTGGTTGTATTGGGTGTATGGTATTTTCACTGCGTTTGTATGTGTGCGTTCATATACACAATATGTTATGGACTAATTCATATTTTTTGCTTGTATGTTTTTCTTTCGAATTAATGTTTACTTATTTATTGCCATATCATTGATCTATTGTGAGCTATTTTGCAATTAAATTTTGACATGTTCCTATTTATTGTATGTCTATTGGGTTTTAACTCATTGTTCCCTCTTATGGAATACCTCTTATTATTGTTACTGAGACTTGTTTGTACCTCTTTCTGCAATTTGTCAATCATGAGCTAATTTTGTTTCACTCTCTAGGTAGTTTGTTCTTATCCCCACTCTAATGCCTTCTTAGTTGATAACCAAGAGCGGAAAAATTTATGGTGGTAGTTGGGCCCACATACCAGATGGGGCTCCTATCCCAAATAGTGTGAGATCTAATTGGGACTTCACACCGAGGATAACTCCTAGTTTTTGACAACAGATTTCAGCCCGTCAAAAAATTGGTGCTAGAAGGAGGGTCGGACGATAAACTGAGCCCTTGGAGCCTACAATTTAGTCTCATATATGCAAATGACTCTCTCCCAAATATCACTCACGGGGTGCTTCTCTGACTTATCCATTTTTCAATGTTCAATCACTGATGAGCATCCTTATCACTTATCTCAGTTAAAGTTTGATGATGAGGATGGAACATCCATAATTGAACACATTTTTTATTTACTTGAATTTTGCGAATCTTACGAGATCGAGGCTGAATATTTTGGTTGTTTTCTCTTCTCCCTTACCCTTGAAGGTCACATCAAGTGATGGTGCCACACATTTCTAGCAACTTCCATCCATTCGTTTGAGAACCTCATTAGTGAGCTCCGACGAGATTTTCATAGGTACGGTTTTCAAGATGTGTTAATAAGGATAAATGAGCTCAGAGTGAAACCTAGAGGATCTTTAGAGGATTTTTCCATTAGACTTGTCCATCTTTGTTTTGAATTTCTTGAAATAGATGTTGACTAGGTGTATTTGAGTGAAAAATTTCAATGGTTGATTTGCGTTTCTCTACAATACCTTTAATCTGAAACACGTCTTGACTCTTGTGAGTATCATGATAATTTTCAAGTTACAAGTTGTCTAGGTTTTACCCCTAATATTGTTTTGCATATCTCTCTGAATATAGAACAACCTCAAGCCTCCAAGGAGGAAATCACTGCTTGTGGGATTTCTTGTCCTCCTCTTGATTTGTTACATAATAAGATTTTGGTCTTAAATGGTACAGATGATGAAAAGTTCTTTCTTGGAAATGAATCTAATTGTCTTAACCCCGAAGCCCTCGTAAATCCTTTTGATTTTGAATCTGAAAATTATATTGATATAACATCTCTTCCCGCTGATGGAACCAAGATCGAGTTCATTGAACACATGAATCACTCTATTCCTGGATTTCATTCACCTATCGAAAATGTCTTGGGTTTTATCTCACATAAATTTTATTGTTGTATCGAATCCAAGGACCATGACATGCATGCAAATCCATTTCTCCCTCTAGCTGACACTAATGTGCAGGATGTGAGTCCTAGTCCAGTTGGTGCTCCTTCATCTGACCCTTTGCATCCATTATAGCTTGATTTATTTCATGGGTCTACTAGACCGGTGGTTTCTACCAACCATTCAAAACTTTAACATGTTAGTTTTGGTTGTAGTGATGGACATGAGGGGGATGTTTTACAATTTCATTATGAGAATTGATAAATCTCTTGTTCCTGATCTCTTCCATCAACAGTGTTTAACAGGTGAAGAAGAAGGATTTACATCTTGGCCAATTCATGATGGTCTTCTCATCAATTCCTCTTGACACTCAATCCAAGAAGAGCCTTATGTTCCAAGTACCCAACCTGATTAAACTGGTGGCTTCACTGATTTTCATTATACCGAAAACATATTCTCTCACACCTCTGGTGATTATTATTTGTATCGATATGTTGATCCACCGAAGCCACCATAATTTGATGGTTCACCTTTCAAATGTTTGGGGACTCATCAAGAATTTGAGGCACTTCAGCTTTCGGTGATGGTTATGTCAAGTTCTCACATTCCTAATAAGACCCCTCAACCAAGTCAAATTAGGGTTTCTAAAATTATGGGTTTTCACATCACTCTCCTCTCAGCATCATCTTGCTGGATGCAAGATCATCTTGGAAATCCTCCTATTCAGGTGAGGTTTATCTGAACACATCTTTCCACCCCCTATCAACTGATATGCATCAACCTATATACCCTAATTTGTTTGTTGAAGGGAGTACTTTTGCCATTGTCTCAAATATTTTTGACTATTTCTTGACCAATACAATTTGTGAATGTATACAATTAGATGATGTCTTATGATACCCTATATGGAAAGGGTCCAATATCGTATCCTCTCCTATACCTGAGACTCTTTTGGTTGATTCAATTCATTCTTGGGAATCTAAATAATTTGATCTATTGAACTTCCAATCTATCAATATTCATACAACTAATTGAATCAACAATATTTTCATTAATAATTTCCCTGTCACAGCTAATGATGACCATATCCATTCACTTGTCAATCTTACAAAACTCTTGATATTTGATGGCTTTTCGTATGAAGGTTAAGAGATTTTTTCAGGATGGTGGGGCACTTCAACTTCCGATGATGGTTATGTTAGGTCCTCATGCCCTCGACGAAATCCATGGACAACTTCAAAATAAGGTTTCCTAAATTAGGTTTTTTGCGCTTGAATCCTCAGGTATCTCAATTACACTCGACAAAAACCCCTCTTTTCAGAGTCATCAATTTGATCATCCTCCATATCATGATAGGGTTGTTGATTGGATTGAAGGATCTTATGTGGTGGATTTCTCTGCTAGTAGGCAACATCTTGCCTCACTTACATTGGATTTAGGGTTAAGCATGAACGGATGTATGTCATGGATGGACGATTATAAATTTCAAGTTTGTTATTACGTTTACAAGGATTGGATTGTAGTTTTTCCTTGAATGGTATTTTCTGGTACATATACCTGTAAGTAGACATGAATTTCGTGCTATTGTGCATGCTTCACAGGTGGGAATTTTGGCTTTTGCACAATTCTTTTTATAAATTCTAATCGTTGTCATCTTTGTTTTCGCAGGTCAGGAACTATTGCAGTGGCTGCATTAGAAGTTTGATTTCACATGACCTGACCTCCTCTCTGGTTAAATTAGGGTTTAGGGTTTAGATTAGTTAGGTTTTAGATTTTTCTTATTAATTTGATGATTAAGGTTTGCTCCTTATCATTTTATTTAGGGTTTAAATTTGTTATGTTTTTTTTCCTTATTGTAAGTAGTGTAGTTTCATGCGTTTCAATTTTCCATTAGCTTGCACTCATATTCCTACACTGCTCATTATTTCATGGAATTCATGAAGTCTCTGCAGATGCATTTGGATTGGTCCTTTAATTGTAATTGGATGATTTCCTCATTGCATTTACATAGAATTTCATTTCATTATAGTCTTGTCGGTTGCATTACATTGTACATTTGTCTGCTTGCATAACATACACTCATCAATGACCTAGCCTTGCATTTTCTCTATACTGTAGGCCATTGCATGGGCCTTTGTGAACCTGGAGCCTTCGAACCTTTGTTCCCATGACTAGATTACTCACACCTATTTTCCCATGCTTAATCCTTAAAGGGATTGCTTCAGCCTCTTCGCACATGTTGAAACCCTGGAAAAGCTTCCCTGGTAACCTTGCCCTAGTATTAAAACCCTAGGCATAATGATTGTGTGTGGTTGTGATGGTTACTCCTAGAGGTTGTCTCTTTTAGAACTGGTCATCAAAGTTACATCCTAGACATCTTCCCTACGAGTCTAACTTATCAGAAAGAGAATACAAAAAGTTTTCTTGTGGGGAACCCTAATCAATTTGAATGGCCTATACCCATTACCTGGACCTTGTGCTCAACATGGTCTCAAATGTTTCAATGACTTGTTTCATTGTTCACCTATTGACTGGATATGAGATGTGGAATCTTGGCATGAGGACAAACCAAAACCACAATATCTTTAGTTTTTTTTAAACAAGAAACAACCTCTCTTACTCGTAAAATATGTCAAGATCCCTCATCCACCCTGGCGCAATGAATGCCCAATAATAACTTCTAATGGGCACATGAAAGAAAATGAAATTCTATAAAGGGTAAAGTATCAAGAAAGACTTCATACGCAAAGAGGTAATGCAATGCCTCCACCAGGATACTAACCAGGCACATTAGCGGTAGAGCAACATTTGTGATTTCCTAAAGTGGCTTCAACAAGGTACTGTCCAACCGTGCTGGTAGCTGAGCAACACCAAAAACCTGTTTTAAGATTTTGGATACAATAAGCCCTTTGCCTTGTTCTCTACGTCATCATTAACTACTGGCATCTGTGAACTTCTAATTGGGTGTTTACTAACTAGCAGGACCTAGATGAGACACAATGGGAAGGAATATCCGTAAAGGCCAGGGTAACAGAAGAGGTACCCATAGTGGTTGTTCAATATTTCCTTGCATCATTATCCAAACTCAAACTATTATAAGGATGTTGGTAGAGAAGCTGGATTCTACTAGTGGTTCGCCAATTGTTGTAGCCGCTACAACAGCACCCAAAATTTTTTGGCATATCCAAAATTTTGGGTCCCACCCCCTTCTACTCCCCATGGGCTATTAGGGATTTGATAAGGTTTTCAACTGGTTACTTTCCCCGCGACCCTTCCTATCAAACCTTGATGATGTGCCCACTCACACTTCACACACCACATCCATGCATCATGCTTTATCTTAGTTATAAACCTTGTGTTTGAATTAGGGTTTGGGGGTGTGTTGCTTCAAGGATCATTAAGAGCCGCGTGAATTCAAAACATATCCTCCTATATTGTACATTTTCAATTAGTGGAGGCACTGTGTGCATATATACAAGAATTCAAGTTGGATTTCATTATGTTTCCC
Source organism: Pinus taeda (assembly GCA_000404065.3). Lineage (NCBI taxonomy): Eukaryota > Viridiplantae > Streptophyta > Pinopsida > Pinales > Pinaceae > Pinus > Pinus taeda. The sequence goes on along the minus strand of APFE031502312.1, from coordinate 101,950 downwards.
ATATTAGGTTTTGGGAGAAACCCTAAATTGTTAAAAGAGAGGCCACATTCTCACCAGCATTTTCTAGCATCATGAGAAGAATCATGGCGTATTGTGTTCCCTAGGTTCATGATTGTTTCCCCCCATCTGAACATGTGCATTAGGGTCGTAACAATGTTGTCTTTCCCTTGCACCCTTGAAACCCTAGTTTGACATGACTAAAGATTCTAACCCTTCATAATGCATGTTCACTAGTGCTTCAAGGAACTTGCTCCATAAGTAAATAGTCCCCATGTGAAACACGAATATTAAAGTCACTGGAGATTGGTGGTTCCATTAAATTCCTAGTTTAAAATTTGTCTTATTTATGGTTCATGCTCGAATAAATTATTTTTTATTATTATTTGTATGCTTTCATGCTCTCACATGAAAATAGTTGGTTTTCATGCTTTTAGATGAAAATGCTAATATTGTAAGCTAACTTGTCTTCATTCCATCTTCTTTTTAGAGAATTTTTTTTAGGGAATTAGTTGAAGATGCCATATACATTAATCAATGCAACAATGGAATTAAATGATCCCTTAACATGATAACACTAAGATTATATAAAGATGATGGATTTAATGTACCATATGAACCAAATAGTGGCTTAATGAGAAAGATAATAGTGGGGATTGTGGATTAAGACAGTGGTTGCTCGAAATATATGATCTGATGTATGAAATCTAGGTAACCAAAAGTGTTGTATTCTGTCGTGATCCATTTTCCATTTTATTAAAATTATATGCACGATGAGTATGATATTGGAGTTCACTCACGCCAACCTTCATAAACCCTAATATCGCGCCATTGTAGATTACAATTTTGTCATGCTTCCATTCTTTGAACTATCGTTCATGAGTCAAACGCTCTTGGATGCGTTGGCCTACTAAAGAAAAAGAAAAACAAGAGGTAGAAACACTAAAAGAGGCAACGTCATGCCGCAAATAACCAACTAATGTTAAAGGAAGGTGCAATATGTTTTAAAACACACATGAATAACGACTGTGTCGGCCAACATACATGGCATACTAGTGTGGAAAGATAATGCAATGGCACCATCACCAACCATGAGAGTGGAACGTGGACCATATATCTACACATAAAATGCCAGCGAATTAGAAATTTGCACCCACGTGACAACGAGTTGGGCGTTGAAACATAAGGATGCATGACACCTGAGCGTTTCCATGTGCCCACGCTGAGGCTGTATGTACATTCTCATGAGAGGGTTTTGAAGCACAGATGTGTAGGAAACATGATGGGGACTGGGAGTTAATAGAGCTGTCTAGATTTGAATGATAGAGCTGTCTAGATTTGAATGATAATGAGCACGATGCTTGCAGAGGCCATCGGTTGAAGTCACATCATGTCAAAGGTCAAGAGATGTCCAGACTTCAACCACGTGGAAGCACTCATAAAAGACATTGGGCCTAAGATTTTTAAGGGAGCAAGAATAGAAACGTTTCAACACTCTTAGTCAGGAATCAACGTTTCCAAAATTGGTGGGAGGATCCCAGCTAGACAAGAATGAAGGCATCGCTCCTCAGGCCGCATTCACGCTCCCTAAGTTTCATTTCTGGTGTGCATTGGTTCTCACACATCCCAAAACAGTGACTTCCCATCTGTCTTCTTACGTTATGGGTAAGATGAGAGAGCCTCCGGCAGGATCCGAGCCCAATAAACATTTCTCGAATGGCAAGGTGCACAATAGTCAAGTTTGTATACATGAACTCTACGACAGAGGATAACTTTTTTGATCATCCCATAAGGCTCAGGATCCTCGAGTGATGTCTCATTAAGCACATGTTTGATATGGAACATCGAATTCCTTACCTTTGGAAGCCTTTCCGGATTTGGGAACCTCAAGTTCTGAACATGCGTCATTTACCTCTGCGACCATGGCATATTTTTCTCCTTCAAGAGAACATACCATCACTATGAAGATCATCCCATGAATTGAGGCGGATCTCAAACGCCTTCCAGCCTCGCCCTTAGATCTTACGTTTTTCATCATCCGAACTTCGATCTGCCTCAAACAAATTACAGTCGCTGAGTCGCATGGACAACTTAGCTTACACCTAGAAAATGCCACCTGCGACCACTTCGAGTCGTAGGGTCACATTTTGGAGCCTCAGACAAGTGCCAAAAATATGCGAACTTGATGTATGCAACCATGCATCCCCTAGTGAGTCAAACATCCACTGAAGTCAAGGAGTCGCATTCCAGTATGCAACCAGAAGGTGTGACTTTCCCTCAACGCGACTATGCGACCTCTCCCAAGTCGTTGGGTCACAAAATCACACCCGATAAAGTTTATAACAGGTTCGACTTTCCCTCAACGTGACAATGCGACCTCTCCCAAGTTGTTGGGTTCCAAAATCATGCATGAGGAAGCTAATAACTGGTACAATCCATCCTCTTCAGTGACTGTTCAACCACGCGTGATCCTTAAGGAGAGAGGTGACTTACATTGCCAATTCGATTGATGGGGAATCTTATAAACTACCACAAATGATTGATAAATCCACAAAATCAAGCCCACAAGTCCTTTAATCAAAATCATCCTTCTTTCACTGATACATCGAAAAAGAGCCTTTTTCATCTTGCCAGTCATGGTTCTCAAATGGTGCAACAATTCTACCAGTGTAACGATAAAAGGGAAAACTCTAAACCTACTCTAATTAAAAACCATTGATCTGAACGAGTCAAGTTGACGTACAGAGAAGGCCCTGTCCAAAGTTAGCGCATTTTGGCTTTCGTAAAGATAGAGATTTCATCCACTGGGGGATGATTTCAATCCCTTTACAAATACAGTTGGAGGAATAGAAAAATGGGTGTTAAGCAAACTGAAAGGCGAAATGCCCAAATCATTACCAAATTTGCTATGGGATCCCAAAGAAAATTTGTCACTCATAACACATTTATACATGTCACAAATTCTATTGCAAGGTTATATTATGGTTTCCAAACACCCTAACACAACAGACACAATTGATTTGTGGAGTTGTATTGCATGAAGAGAGTATGAGGTCATGTTGACAAGGTTAATCCTCTCTAGAGACAGAGACAATCCCTTTATCGTAATGAGTGGGTCTAGAAATTGAAGTGAAAATCAATTAGACATCTTCCTAGATTATAATTGAAAAGTAGAACGAGAAAGATGACCAACCTTGCTCTGATGTTATTCCGATTTCCTTTGTTGAGATCCTCGAACGACTTGTGTCATGGACTTGTTCCTACTTCTATCAGTGCTTATGTACATGCATAAGTGATCAAAAGACAACAAAGCATGCCAAAACCAATAGCAAATCCAATAATAACCTACTTAATTGATCAAGGAATTCCAAGCTAATACATACATGAACATATATATTTTGGGAAGATGAACCAGCAGTTGTATATTATTTAAAGAATAAAGGGAACCTTACAACCATAGCCTTGATGTTGAAAGGCTCTCCTTCAGTGCTAATCCAAGTCCAAGCCAAGAAAATCTCTAAACCCTCCTTCTCCAAGTCTAATGAATAGCCTCTAGGGACAAGCTCAGCATAGGGGTGAAAATGGACTTAGATCAACCATTTGGGAATGGGAGAGGAGGAATTTATAGGCTGGGAGAGATAGTTAGGACTCCTCCAAAGATAGCATTAGGCCCACATCTCAAGGAGGTATCTCATAGGGATGAGACCAAGAGGTCAAATTAAGAGGATTCAACCTCATCTATGCGAAACCACCTCCAACTCGTCACTCTGGAAGCTTCTAGACCACGAAGCTTCTCATCCTTTTTGGAAAAACTTCCTTTTTAAGACCATCATGGGTATCCAAGGGAACAAAGTGATGCCATCATTGGCTTAACACAGTGCAACAAGCGACCATCGCGGTTTTGAGCTTCATAAGGGCGATGACCCTCATTTTAGGGTTTTAAGAGCTATTTCTTCACGAAAAACTCCAGAAATTTTCCAAGTAAAGTTAAAGGAGGGATCTGAACTGTATACATGGATGAATATACTGTATAATGATCCTGTTTCAGACACTTCAGCGTATGTCACAAGGAAGTGCAGGGGGTGTGACAAAATACTGTGTAGAAAATTCCCCCTAAAGCATGAAGGCAGAACAAGGAGTGATGGTTGAGATGCTTTACGAGATTTTGGCAAAGATGAGGACATGCACTACCAAGAGACCTACAAATAAGGACACATATACATATACATATCTGGACCAAGACATGAATCCACGACATGGACGCAGTGATCCGGATGATGAAGAATAGATTAAATATCCATGGTATGGGCACAACCATCCAGATAACAATGATCATCATAAATATAAAGTCTCATGGTATGGTCACAGCCATCCATATAGTAGAAACATGTGTACAATCATGAATGACATATAACTCCATGCAGCCAAAGTCATAATAGACAAGACTCAGGGTCTTGTAATCCATCCCGACCCAATCAATGTATGAATCCTAACATGCGAATAAACATGTTGAAGTCGAACATGGTAGAAAACCACCTGATTAACAGCCAATGGTGTGGACCGTTAATACGTACGAGAGAAACCACCAATAATGAAAATGGATCTCAAGGTACAACAATAAAATCATTGAATATGATAATGAATCTGAGGTCGAACACTCGTAGGATCACCCACTCAAAAGCTGATAATGAAGACTTGTCGTCAGACGCGAAGAACTGGCCATTAGGGCATGCCAGCTCTAAGGTACTGAAAGCGAGTTTCTAAGTCATCTTCCTAGATAATGAGTGGAATTCAACAGGAAGTGACCCATCGAAGGAGAGCAATGATGAATCCCGCATCATCGACATGAAACAAGGAATAAAGTGGAATAATATTCAGGACTGTAGTAATGACTCAAACAATGTATAGGTAAATAACTGCAAATTGGACTTTTGTTGAACATATTGGCGACACGACTCCAAAGTGTGGCAGCATATGACTCAACATGGGACTAAAGGTCATGATGTCAATGCGGAATAGTCAAATGAGAAGAAAAATGGATCACCCAAACCCGGGAGGACAAGTGACTAAATGAAGATATCCCAAACCTGACACAAAAGCAGAAGAGTGTCATGTTCGAGAGCGACATGCTTCCTATACAAAGGATATCTCATCTTCATTTTCCACTGCTATTTCTAGCAAGTACCCCAATTAGTTTTTATCACAAGCTTGAAGGTGATAACATATGCTTGTCATGTAAATTCATTCTTCGAATGAATCCATCCTAATAAGTTTTACGAGCCCTAGGAAGGAGAAGATCAGTCTCATCATGGTGACGAGTATTTCATCGTAAAGTTTTAATGAGTTCGAAGTATGGATAACTCGATATATTTTTCATATTTAAGGAGTTTGAAAAAGAAATGGAAAAGAAAACTCCATCATGTCCCTTTTCGTAATTTGTCCCTCGAACCCGAAAAGGTAGAAAATAATATCCGAGGGAAAATCTTCACCATGTCGACCAAGGTGTACCTTTTTCGTACATAATCAATCTTAGCCTGAAAAAGGGGTAAATGTATACTGAAGCGATGTTGATTCATTTACTTTAATGAGTTCAAAATGAAAATTACTCGAAAATCTTTTCAAATTTCAATATTTAGAAAAGAGCTCAAAGATGACTCCAGGGGGGTTCCTTTTTCGTTTATTTAATAAGTCAAAAAAGGAGATAAAATAAAACTCACAGAATAGATCAATAATGATCATTGTTCATATTAAAGGCACCTGTAATTACACAAGAAACACACCCATCGCTGATATCGAGAGAAAGTATTAAAATATTTGACAAAATGACTTTCAAAACTTATAAATAGGTAAAAGTAATTTCATTGTTTACCATTTTACCAAACTGAGCTCTGAAAGTGTTTTTTGTGCCCTAATTCTCTTGATTTTCTAGTGGCTGCTGCGAGAGATCCAAGGTACCATTTCACGAACTGTCTGCAATAGGTAAGAGCCTCATCCTTGTTCTTGCATTTTATTACTTTTTATGCATTTTAAACGGTGATTTTTATGCTGGAAAGGAGGATTTAAAAAAATTTAGGGCACCAACGGCCATTGCGAGTATGGTCATTGCACCCGCGATGGTCGCGCTTGAGCCTAAAGGCTTGCATGATGCCATCACACTATTTGTAAAAATAGGCACGATGGCACCGAGGGCGATTTTTTGAGATATAAAACTCTCTTTTAAGCCAAATTTGATTTTTTTTATCCATGAAAAAGGCATTAATAAGTGCTAAATTTTGTTTTACCGGATAATATGGTCTTGGAGTGGAAATAAAGAGGCCATGAGGCTGAAGATCATCAAGCAGCTCAAGACCCTACATGCATAAATACTTTGAGGGATTGTGGACTGCTAAAATTCTTTTGGACCACAGGGTTGAGGGCTCAGGTGGAATTACTACCTTATCTGATCAGGCTTTGGGATGTAGATTAAGAGATCTTCATCATAAAAGGGAAAGAACTAGAACTTGAGGAGATGGACATCTATTTCATCATGGGATTATCCCATCGAGGAGAAGAAGTTCAACTCTTTGGGTCTCAACCAGGATGCGAGAGCACATGGAGTCTAGTCCAAAGATATTGTCCTGGTGCTGAAATAACCAATGGAGGTAAGGTGAAGATAGCAAAAATTACTAAAAACTCGTCTTGAGAAAAATTTTGTTCACCATGGCACGTGCATCTGGCACGCAAGTCTTGCATGAGGCTTCAAAGTCTCAGTTCCAATATGCTATGGCATGTTTTTGACCCCCATTTAACTGGTGTGGAGGCCTTAGGAAAACATGAAGCAACAACTGACCAAGGGTAAGCATGGAAACCTGAAGCAATTTGGGTTCGGTTCTATACGAGGGACCGTATTTTTGGAGCGAGTGCCACTCTTCTGGTATCAGTGGGTAGAAGTACCACATCCTATCCCCTAAGATCTGAGACTCGTGAGATGGAACCAGCTTATTCCTCGAGGAGGCATGGGTCAAAATATGCATTATCCACCACAATTCTTCGCTTGGCTTGAATGCCAACTACTCATGGTAGATGACTATGCTTATGCTGGCATAGATTTTAGGTGGGATCTAGATCTACCTCTGCCACTAGCCAAACAGTGGACCGATGCAGGTAAAAACTTGTTTTTTTGGATTTTTTTCAAGTTTTATGCTTTTTATAAAAGTGTAAACTCATACTCAACTTATGATAAATGTGTAGATGTGGGACAAGAGAGACCACCAGACATGTCGCTAATAGCATGACAAGCTGCTCATCTGATAGTGGGTGCGGACTATGAGAAATGGGCTGACCCCTTAGCTGAGATGGAGCACAATCTGGAGGCAATAACTCGAGGGGTTACAGATTATGCCACTATTGATGATGTTCCACTGTGTTGGCAGAGACACACTATGGGAGTCTCTATGAGACTGCATCGGCTGCTAGGCCGACTGATTAGGGCGTCTCGTGCTATCATGAACACCGTGCAGTTTGATAGTTTATCTAGTCTTTTACACATTTTGTAGGATTTGAAAGGCAAGTGTCCCAAAACACTCTATTTTTTGACATAATTATGTAAACACTCCGACATACGCGATATATATATATATATATATATATATATTATATATATATATATATATATATATATATATATATATATAATATATATATATATATATATATATATATATTATATATTATATATATATATGCATGTTTTATTTCTACTTATGTGTTCATAACATGATTCAGTTTTATAAATGATTGAAATGCCAATCAAGAACAAAATTTGCTAATGCATCGGTTAATGTATTTAAATTACGTAGAATATGTTGATATGTAATGTAATCAAAATTTCTTTCTGGAAATATAACACGTAGATACATACACAATATTTGTGGATTTATCATTGCTGCGAATCCAACTTGAAAACTAAATCCCTAATGCCAAGGGAAACTGCTTCTGACAAGAGTTCAATAAATGCACTATATTCAATAATATTATTGGTTGGTCAACCAAGGCAGATACCTTGTAAGATAATCAGCTCGCATTAGGGTCATAGAGTACCCATGCTACGAAAGAGAGGTTTTTTATGCTACGACAAGCACCATCAACAAAACCAACGTAATGACTTGATGACATCTACAAACCGAGTGGAACACGAGGTAAGCAAAAAAACATATGTCTGTAAAGAAAACAAACACACCAAAAATAGAAAAATGCACACTAATGTACAAAAGTTATTACATGAATGACATCGCATAAAAGTTTAGGTGGAGTCCATTTTCGAACTCGGGTAATCAATCAACAAAGAATAAAACCAGAGTTTCACTGTTGACATGACGTGTAAGCATCAAATTAGCCAAACAATAGAGTAAAACTCATAAAATTCTATGCCCCCATGCCCCTCGGGTGAGTGAGGGTTGTGAGTCATAAATGAAAACCCCATTGCGATAATGGGTAAATGGTAGAGACTTGGTGAAAAAATCTCATGAAAGGAGGCATGGAAAACTTGATCTCATGACGAGAAAAAGGTGCCCCCAGTTGAAAGATCTTGACAATGTCAGGGTAAACTGAAATGTCAACAGATAGGGTTTCAATGATGTTCCCCATATTACCCTCTGACAAGACTTCATGCACCAGGACAGGTGTCTGAATTGGAGGTGTAGGAGAATGAGAAACATACGCTTCAAGACAGGAAGGCATCTCATCGAGTCTAGGAATAAAAGAAGAATGATGATGTAGACCATTCCATGGAATTTCATCCAGAGACATGACCTCAACGATACTCTCGTCGGTGGGGAATGTCTCGTTCAAAGGATCTGGAAAATCTGAAGAACCAAGCCAGGGAGATGGCATGTAAGTGTCCAGGTTCATACTGAAGACAGTATGACTTTTTGAAGTGGCCATCGAAGCTAAGACTATTTATTGATAATTTATCTCCAATGGACTTAAAGGCATAGCATCTCCAAATGAGTCAATTTGATCATCGGTAGGGATAATCCAAGGATCCGTAGAGCCCGAGATCATATTGACTGAATGAACATTCAGAGGTGGGAGAGAAAAGGTACCCATTAAAGTAGAGTCTTTGAAGAGACTTGTTCCCACACTCTCCTAAGAAATCTCAGTATTTCCCACATAAGAAATGTTGTTGTTCGATGAACCAGAAGAAAACAAGGATAGTTGATCAACCGTGACAATTTTTCCTTCATGACAAAAACGAAGTACGTGGAAAAAATAAGACACCACACAAAATATTGCGTGAGTCTAGCTTCGCCCAAGAAGAAGGTTGTAGTTGAGATTAGCATCTACAACTTCTAATTCTAATTCAACGGTATTTCCTTCTAACGTAATCAACAAGTTCGTGAGAATACCATATGGTCGTGAACCTCTACCATCAAAAGCTTCCAAGGTGTTCGGAGATTGGTTAAGAGGAGGAGAGCTAATGGATTTCCAACATGAAACTGACATGATGCAGGTAGATGCATCTTCATCAATAACCATTCGATGGGTCATCTTTGCTTTGATAAGGACTAGTATCATAAATGCAATCTGATGAGGAAGACAAGGCACGTGATTTTCTAGATCGAAAGTAATTAGACTTGAATTAGAAGGATCGATGGCACCTATAGCAGACAATAGTGACTTCCGTTGCATTAGACAGGATTGAAGTACCTCTAAGGAAGACATCGTTGAAGGTGCCTGAGCTAAATCCTCAATAATATTGTAATGTTGCATAGCTCTAGCATTCAGATTAAAAGATGACTTTTGAAGAACACCCTTGGGAGGTGATCAGATGACAGACTCACTGTTAGGGCACTCGACATGGAGTGGACCAGAATTGGAAGAAGTAGAAGTAGAAGGGGTATTAGTGGCTTCTTTCTCCATAATCTGCTTAGACGTGGCTTGATAGTCCTTAGTTCGAGTAGTGATCAAGATAGGTAATGAACCTTGCATCATGAATATTTAGGAACCTAAGGAAGCAGAAGACCGAGGTTGGTCTACCAACTGGGTCTGCGGTGATGGAAAGGGTTCTTTTAAGACAATTGGAGTCCCTTTCGTCAAGCAACTAACTTCAAATCGTCAGGGACAATCCTTTGTGTAATGATCCTCCTCACAAATGAGGCAAGGATATTTCAGCTTTCTTCAAGAAGCATCATCAGTAGAAGATTCCAAAGGGACCTGTTTTTGGGCATCGGCTTTGGCCTCACCTTTGCCCTTATTTTTGCCTTTAGATGTCTTATCTGCTACAGTAGACTGGACACCATGTACCTTAGAGGTTTTACCAGGACTGGATGAACTTTTGGAGGGATTATTGGAACCAGTGTTCAACATAGGTTTTTTCTTTGAAGAAGCTCACAAAATCATACATGTTGGATATTATTGGCCCACTTTATTTAAAGATGCCCATGATTATGTCAGGAAATGCAAGATATGCTAACTACTAGTGGGAGATAAAGGAAACCAACCTTTCCTTTACAACTAGTAAACATTGAGCAACCATTTGAATAGTGGGGGCTTGATATCATGGAGAGATTGTTCCACATTCTTCCAAGCAACACAGATACATCCTTACAGCCATGGATTACTTCACAAAGTGGGTAGAAGCAATTCCATTAAAGGTAGCCAATTCTAATGCAATCATTGAATTCATTGACCAATTCATCATTACCAGGTTTGGTGTACTTAATGCTCTTATTTTTTATAATGCATATTATTTTTCTGGGAGTAGTATAGTTGAATTTGCTCTTAAGAGAGGTTTTAAATTAAAATATTTTGCAAATTACTCCTCAAGGTAATGGTTTGGCAAAGTCAACTAATAAGAATCTCATTAATATTATCAAAAGAAATGTTGATCAAAATCAAAAGAATTGGCATAAATCTTTAATATTTGCATTATGGGGAGATCACATAACTCATAAGGCCTCAATAGGTTCTTCTCCTTTTAAATTAGTGTATGGGAAAGAAGCTGTAATACCTTCAAACTTAGCACTCCCATCTCTAGCCCTAGTACAATTTATTGAAGAAAATCCTTCTTCCTCTATTCAATTAAGATTTGATAAAATCCTCAAATTAGATGAAGAAAGAGAAAAGGCCAAAATCATTCATGCTAAACATCAATAGGTCATTAAATCTTCTTTTGATGCAAGTTCTACTAGCTCAAAAGCATTACAAATTTGTGATCTCGTGTTGAAATGGGACAAAGCACATGAAGACAAAGGTAAGCATACCAAATTTCAAAATATGTGGCTTGGGTCATTTCAAATCATTAAAAAGGTAGGCTCATCAACGTTCATACTGCAAGATTTATCAGGAAAGAGAGATTCTCTTCCGGTGAATGGGCTTATCTTAAAGAAATTCTTTTCTTAAGGAGGTAACCCCTTCTTACCTGTATATATTCTTTATGCAAGTTTGTTTGTTTTAGAAAATAATGTTGTAAATAGTCTTCCATTGGCCTTTTACTACTGAAAATCTCTTTGAGAGAATATTGTGAATACTTGCTTTCAATAGGTGGAAACGTTTAAGGATATGATTACAATTTTGGAAAGTTGAATAAAACATGAAACTCTGAGAACTTCTTTAAAGTTTGTAAAATCTTCCAAAACCTTGAAAACATTGTAAATCATTCTAAGTTTTATAAAGTTAAGAGAGGTTATTCATAAAAAGTAAATACTTTTCCAAGCTTAGCATCCATAACTCTAAAATTGTCATCCATAAACTCTTAAGGAGAAAGTCATTCACCCCATCCACTAAGTTTATAATTTTTCAAAGTGTAATTCTAAAATATGTCTGATATAAAAGATAAGAGGTCTCATCATGAGAATGCTTACCATGATCATAGGGAACTAATTAAATTGACATTACCAATACTACATATCAAAACAGGGTAATGGCTTATAATCATAAGATAAGGGGTCTCATCACGAGCTAACTTGTTCAATTCAATTATAACTAGTGAATGGCATTATCATTAGCTGGCTCCCAAACCAAGACAATGGCTTTTATCTTAAAAAATTAAAAGAATATAAGGTCAAAAAATATATATGTAAACATATCTTTATGGATTTATCTTTCAAAAGTTATACTCTTAGATGTATGGGACAATGAATGACCGATGGTCAAAAGGTAACCATGTCAAGACTATAGATGTTTGCTGGCAGCAGAGGCACTACCTGTGAAAAAAGACTAAATTTAAAAACTAAGTTAGAGGAGCCCCCTACTTTATCTTTGTCAACCAATCAAAGCTTGAAGAAACCAAAAATGTTTTTATTTTTAAGGGATTGTAAAAGAAATTGCAAAAAAAATGTTATTTTATTCAGAGTTAATTTTTGTTTAGCCATTCTTAGATGGTTTTCTTTATCCTCAATTGTTTCCAAATTAAGAAAGTTTTAGCTATTGCATTATTTTTTAGAGATAATTGTTTCTCCCAGTGAATCACCAATTGTTGTGCTATAGAACAACCCTTCCCATTTCAAAAATTTTCATATAAAACTTTAATAAGAAATGGATACCCTTTCGAATACAAATAAAATGAATGAAACATTTGAAAATAAATTTTTATAATAGGTCATATAAAATTTGCTTTTAATATAGGTTAAATCGCAATTTGCAAATCTATCAAACCCATGAAAGTCCTCTTGATAAGGTTCAATCTGATTTGAATTATAATAAAACCTTATCGTAAAGCTTTATCGAAGGAAAACAATTATAAAGGGAATATGTCGCATCGCACACATCCTTTATATGAATAGTGGACTTAAAGTGTTCCATTGATATTCGATGATGCATTAACTCTATCAGAAATCACATATCGCTACTCATCAAGAAACCATCCCAAGTGTTCCATAGAAAACCTCCGATGCGATAAGCCGATCGCAAATTGCACATCGCTAAAATCATAAGACACCTCCCAGAAAGCTCCTTTGAAATATTCCAATGCAATTTCATTATCGTATAATGTGTTTTTGATAAAGGCAAAACATGAAATATTACGAACATATGTGGTTTAAAGTTATAAGTCAACTATAAAGAAAATTTAAATGATTTATCAATTTAGAGCATGTCGCCTCCCCATGCCAGCTCACCATTGATTCCAATCGCAACCATGCAAAGGAACCATTTAAGCATGGCACTTGTAACTCCCGATCTACGATATGCAGTTATCGTTAATCGCTAATTGGGAAGTCACAATACCCCTTCTAAAAAGGACCGATATAGATTTGTGATGCAACATATCATCACGGCATTAAAGTTTCACTTTGGAAGTTACAGGGAAATCATTAAGAAGCAGTTATAGTTGAGTCCTTCAAGGATTTCAACCATGGTGGCTTAATATATCATAGATCTGTAGCATCTATTATGCTTAATTGTTGTTAGTCCTAGACACTTTGTATTAGCTTTCAACATGTTTTTCCACTGTTGCGTCCTTCTGTTTCATTTTGCAGAGTGAATCTCAAATCATCATTACAGCAAAAATGTCTAAGAGAGCTCGGAAAGCAAAGGTCCCCGTCATAGCAAAAGATGAACCAGCAAAGTTGGTATTGATAGTTGATACTACCTGTTTAGGCCTTGGCAAGACTTCATGGGAGAGCATATATACTCTACTCGAAGCCGAGGATCCAAGTGAAATTGAAGAAGAAGGAGGAATGGCTGATTCAACTGATAAATAAGAAATTACTCTTTACGATTTAGCCAGCTCCTTCCTCCATAGAATAGCAAACCGCGTGAAAGTTTTACCATACAATGACCTGGTGAGATGGGTAATAGAGAGTATCAACATAACCGACAGAGCATTCTATACAACTGATGGAAGGATGTTCGGGTCATTCAGGGCAGAAGATATCAAGAATATGTATCATTTGTCGGACCCCCAGAAACATTACAACAAAGCATATTTAGAAGCTTTCGCCAAGGGGAACAATGTAGAGTCAGACCCTATCAAGCAATGGAGACATTTCCCAAACAAGCATAAGCATGAACCCTCTTGTATGTACTCCGTCGACTCCTTAGCATTTCCCTATTGCTATGTTGGTGCTATGATATGTAGACTCTTTAGAGTCTCTGAGTCGGCTAGGTTTTCTATAAAAATGGTGCCTTTAATGGAAGCAACAATTAACTCTTATATCATGGATTGGGTGACCATTTTATCAGATAAAATGGCCAATCAAATCCTTGATTATAGAAGAAATAGGTATGTAACTACCCGGATAATACCCCCATTCTATATGAGCGCCTACATCATGGATACCATTTGCTTCAATTCTAAGTACCCCATCCTAGGTTGGAAATGGACTCCTCAAGGCCCAACTCCTATTCACATTTATCATAAGTATTTGTGGAAGGCCCATTACAAAGATCATATATATATAATTTTCCATGGTTTTGTTTTACTCATTCATTAGGCCATATTCAACAAACCTACTCCGCGGTTATCTGATGAGGCCAGCGTTAACCTAACATCAATCGGCAGTTGGTTCAGTGAAGAAAAGTTTACCTATGTCAGAATTTTTGGAAGCACCACAGATCCACATGTTCTCCCCTTGTACATTCCTAATAAGCTATTAGCTAGAGAAATAGCTTACCAGATAACAAAAACAGGAATGTCCAGGAACCTCAATAAGTCCAAGAAACAAATGTGGCCTTCATTTCCCCTCTGCCGTGGTACTTACTCACTGCATGATTTCAAACATGTAGAGAAAGAAGAAGAGAAGATAAAAATTCTAAAGTTAGTAGTCATCCCTAAGAGACAGTATGATCCAAAAGTAGTGGCTTACAACTTTACCACTCAAGTGAAACTTGCCAAATTTGAACATGAGAAAGATGAATATGATGAGTTGCTCACTTCGGCTGAGTTATTTTCACAAGTAAAACATCTAGAAAAGATAAAATTGGAAGCAGAGGAGATAGATAAGTTTATGAAGTTCAGGACACAGAGGTTACAAACACTGCCTCTGGATTTATTGGCCACTACCCCTATGGTGCAGCAAAAAGGCCACAATGAAGAACAAACTACTGAGAAGAGTCCTGAAAAGGAGAAGAGTCTTGAAAAGGAGCAAACAAATGAAAAGACCAGCGAGCTCCTAGATACTAATGTGCATATTAATTCTAGTTTAATCAAGGAATGGGAGCAGTTCGATCAAATGATCAAGAGCCAGAATGACTCCCAAAACATCATTACACCAGAATTTCCCGCAACATAGGAGCCTATTGTCACTAGTACTACAATTGAAGGGGTAGTTGGCACAAGGAACACTCAGTAGGACATTGAAATAATTCCAGAGAATGCTTCGAAAGAGATTGTATTGAAGGTAGAGGAAATACCACCCCTGGATGTATTTTACAGTCCAAAGCATAGGGATGTGGTCAAAAGACAAAGGAAAAGGAGGAAAATTGACCAGGGATCATTCTCAACTCCTCAAGTTGAACTCATGAATGTGGTATGGAAAGACTCAGAAATCAACCCTTCTGAGGATTTAACTAAGTTGTCTCAGTATGCAGGTGCCTATATAGCCGCTACAATGGACAAGGCTTTCGAAGTTAGCCAACTGATCAAGGAAAATGACCTAAGGATCACTCAACTTGAAGAGCAAATGGCATTGGAACAACAGAAGATTAGACAACTTGAGCAACAACTAGCAGAGAAAAAAAAACAAAATGAGCAACTAAAAGAACAACTAAATCTGGAGAAACAAAAGATCGATCAATGAGCTCTCCAGAAACAACAAAAGTTGTCTCGAGAACTCAGCAAGCTTCAATCGGCAATTCAACATGAAAAGAAGGCTAAAGAAGAAAAAATTGCACATCTACAATTACAGGTAGAGAAATCCAAGGGTATCCAAAAGTTGGTGAATTCAAGACAGAAGCCCTGGAAGTGACCAAAGCCTTATCTCGGCAACTAAATATTCTTTGCCATAAAATATTATTGGTTGACCCATTGTGCACTATCACTGCATCACTCATTGCCAAGCAGTTGACACCAGACTAGAATTTGAAAATTCAAATGACAAGGTCACAAAATTTCTCTCTTGGCGAAGTTTAGAAGAAGGCATGGCTGCTAATCTACCGAAATCCAATAATCGCACAAAGAAATCTTGTTTTCGAAGTGGGAATCACAGTTAATAAAGGCCGAAAGAGCTACTTCCAGAGCCAGGGCTACAATGAACAGTGTGACTGAGTTGGTAAATGACAGCTTATATTTAGCTAACTTGATCTTTGATTGCTCTCTAGGAAAGCTCCCGAAAGCAAAAGCACTAGAAGATCAATGGAAACAGGATCTCGCCAGCAGAGAAGAACAAATCAGCAAAGTGCAAAACTTGACTTGGGATGCATTTTGGTTTTTCCTAGTAAAGCCGCATAGTCAGCAGATGGCCACCAAATGCCTTACAGACGCTGTCAATCTCATGGTTCCTGAACTTTCAGATGCTACGTACACAACTCAACTGCATTCTACACTGAGTCAAACTCCGGAAATTCAACAAATGCTCTCAATTTGTCAGATGCGAGTGCAAGAGGAGAAGTAGATACAATGAATCAATGAAAAGGCTATATCACTAATATTTTCATAATCAAATCCTAGATTTTCATGTTTGCAGTTTCAACAGCTCAAAGCGATTTTTATTGACAGATAGTTTTTATTTTATTATTTAAACCCTTTCATGTATTTTAAGAAAGGGTCCTCAGTTTGTATAAAATTTGACTTGAGAAGTTGCACTTTTGTACTTTTGAATATATTTTATCAGTTGTGGATCAAGGTTCTACTTTTTCGTGAAGAAACATTTTCAAGACCTGCACTTTTGTATCTCCTGGAAGTTTTCTCAAATAAGAAAGTGGAATTGGAGTGTTATTTGTAGTGGCAAGACTGAAATACATGCGGTATTTTTATCACTGTTCTTTTGTCTTTTTTCCTTATGTGATGAAGCATTCCTTTTAAAAGTTTATATTGTTGATGCATGTATGCTTTTCAAATAATTCTTTATCATGTCATTTATGAAGATTTAGAATTGTTATACTTTAAAGATATATGTCAGCAATATACATTGTTATGAATGCGATACGTTTTATTAATAATTACTTTGTTTAACTTCTTAAATAAAGTAATCATTATCTATGAATGCATCTTTCTATCAATAAGTAATTCATCTATATGATTATTTGTCTATGAGAAATAATCAGAAATCACATTGTTAGTACATTACCCGGGTTAGATAAGTATATTTGTGTATTTTTGAGTTATAGGTTAAAGCACTTATCATCTTTATTATACATTATAAAACAATCATCCATCATACCATTCATTATATGGGAAATTTGTCCCATAATATCAAGCCAGAACCACGACACCAAACGAAAAAGGAGTTGTACTAAGGTCCAGCCCAGGTGGTTATCCCCAATGTTGGTGTTGAGATTTTAGAGGCAACAACAGAGTGTTAGGAGAAAATTGTATGTCTAAAATACGTTTTAGATTACACTTCCACGAGACACGAAAGGGGACTTAGAGAGAGAGAGATAGAGATCATTGAAGCAATGCAAGGAAGGAAAAAAAAGGAGGGGATGAGATCTACTAAACTCATAGAAGTATCATTTTATGTTGGAGTACATGATTCCAAATGAGGCGGGGGAGGCATATCCATACCCGTCACGATAAATGAGTACAAAGAATAATGGTGTGCCCAGTGATGTGGGACTGAGCTACAAAGTACATGATACATGACATGTTGGCATCAATGGGCCAGAAAATAATACAATGGGTCCCATATACATAATGTGCCTAGAAAAACATAGACCATGACTAAATATAATAACATATGAGTACATGAGACATAATTCCCCTCAAGTTGACATAGTAGGAAGGTGTTTGGGTGGCGGGAGGGGGGTGAGGGGTTTGGGTCGCAACCAAATAATTCATGCTCAACAAGAAATGGCTCTAAAGATCTGAATGGATCATCTGAAGGAGACATGCATGTTGTAGGTGCTACAAGCAGCTGAAACTGAACCCATCACATCTGCGGAGCTACATTTGAGGCTGGATCAACATCTGTGGTCATTCGGTCATGTGGGGGCTACCTGAAGTGCCAACCGCTTAGGAGGTCTAAAACATCTCACACACACTCGAGAATCACTAGCACAATCATATGCATCACCAAACCATCAAGTGTATTATTATCAATTGTGCGAGAAGGAGTTGGTGTTGAGCATGTGAAAAACAACCAATTAAAAGGGAAATGATGATTCCCTTTGCTTGATTGGAGGCACCAAACAAAGATGGAAGTTGGAACCAAGGTATACTTCCCTCCAGACCACTCATATGTAATAAATGAGTTGAGGTCAATAGAAGAGGGCCCGCAAAAGTTAAGGCAATAAGGAATCATTAATGAAGGCATGAGGTATCATAGTAGAGTGATTGATGAACTGGCACTAGCGATGATGATGGAATGAAACAAGATGAGTGGCGGACTAACGACTTCCCTTGTCAAAGCATAACAGGTATGGTTGACCTGGCAGTGGCTGACTCGATTCCGAAGGGGATGGTCGATGACTGAAATGGGGTCTTGGAAAAGACAAAGCAGTAGAGCTCAAGGCAAAATATGAATATAATGGGATGGATGCGACACAAATATGTATGGAACACTGTAACTATACTCAAGGGGGATCGTTATAGATTCCATAGATATAAGGGTGACTCGTCTCAGATGCTCTGAACATGGGTGACTTGATGATGCTGCCATGTGGGGGAGGCCTGGAGGGGACCTTAAAAACATGAGTAAATGATGGTCACTCATGATGAAATTGACATGTTCGTCAACCAGTGCAAAGGTAAAGTGGTACCAAAGTATGGGTGGCTGAAATGAATAAATTTGATTTTAATAGGGGGCAAAGTGAGACCTCATGCAAAAAATGGCTTCCTGGTGAAGTGTCAAATTACCAAAAGTAATGGAGACCCATTATAGAACTCGATGAGATATTTCCAACGATGTTGATGGGTCGTCAAACAAAGCTATGGTTTGGTCGTAATGAAAAATAGTTATTTTCCTATAAAAGGGTGTTTTTCCCCCAAATCCAATTCATTTGCATAGTGAGTTGTTGGAGAATTTGTAGAGGAGGAAAAGGCCCTAAATATTTTGGAGATCATACTAGACAAACTAAGCATTGGAATTTGGATCTGCAATTTTCAGGTAGGTGGCCTTACTTGTCTAAAAATGGCCTTAATGCTTCTTTCAAAAATGGTTCCTAGTGAAGAATCAAGGTAATAAAGGTATACAGGAATGAACTACTAGAAAAGGTCTAGTATCTTCCCATCCCACCAAGTCAAAAATGGGGACTGAGTGGTGAATTTTGCATCATGTAGAATAGAATGTCTGAAAATATGGTATCCACCGTCTACAATATGTGGTGTGTATATGGCTCGTCAGAGAGGCTGGTAGGAAAAATTATCCAAGGAATGAAAGGATAATCTACCATACCTAGATCATTGGGGTCTAGGTCAAGGCTTATGTTAATCAAGTGAGAATGCAGTCAGGGGCCATTATTCCCCCAAGCATGGGATACTTCCCCCTAGCATATGATGATGGAGGGGACTAGTCAGGTGGGAATGATGCCCCCTAGAGGGATGAGTTTGTGGAATTTCATTATGCTCTATATGCTTAAAGAATGGATTGAAGAATTTGGTCCTACTTGCACAAGATCCTGCAAAGGATCATGAGGAGATATAGGGGCATATATGCCCCCCTAGCATGCACTGGACATACTAGATGTATTTAGAGTAATGGACTCCAAACACATTTTGATGATATGGTTCGCCATTTGTTTATGTTTATGGTTGTCTTCTTATGGGAAGAATGGATAGATACAATTAGAGAAAGGAAATGGGGGATTACCAATCTCATCTAGAACTGCATATATGAGTCAAGTGTACTGAATTTTTTGGTTTGCATATATGGTGTCACTATACCAAAGAGTCATTTTGGATATATTGAACTGATGCTTACCAAAAAACATAGTGGTTGAACAACAACAATATCTAAGGGACTGGGTTATTGAGGTGAGATGAAGGGATAAGTAAGTGTATCATCCCAAGAGTGATCTAAAGTGATATGAGACTCTAGAAGTTCTTCTAAATGGGGAAAAATAATGGTACTAGATTCGAAACTACCAAATGCACTAAGAGGGTTGGGTATAATTGCTTCTCCTGGACTCTCAATAATGGATGCCCCCTTACCCAAACATTGGGTGTCAATGTAATGGTCACAACGTGGATGTGGTTCGAATTTGTGGGTTTGAATTAAGGGGTGGTTAAACCAATTGACCTCATCATGGATGAAGTCTTTTGACTATATGTCATATTGGTCATGTAGGTTTTAACCTCGAATAGAAAATTACCTGCATACAAATTCTAAAAACAGAAAATAAACAAAGGCAAGAGCATAACACATAAAACAAATATACACAAATATTTCCCCTGGATCCCAAAACCGAGACTACCAGATTGATTTTTCATTATATTCCTTTCAATGTTACAATACATATATATGCATGCCGAAACATCCATAAACCCCAATCCATTAACCCTGGATTAGAACATAACCATAGTTCCCTTGACCAGATCTACAAAATACCATGAACAGAAAACCATCGCGTCGAAAACCATGTGTGAAAACCATGCACAAAAACATAGGTAGGTTCGCCCACCTAATATAGGGTCCAAAAAAAAATTTCCTGGGACGCTACCCTAGACCCTGTAGAGGGGGGCTATCGCCCCCCTCAAACCCCTTGTGACCCCCCCATTGCGCATTGGCACAACAAAGGGGGGGCTCTGCCCCCCTCGTTTCACTATTGAGGCTACTGGTGGAAGGAATATAACAGATCCCAACAATCTCCCACTCATTGTGTTATTTCCACAAGAGAGCTTAGTTATTTATCCAGCCTTGCAACACCCATTGTTTCTCTACACTAAGAGAACTTCTCAAAGCTCACAAATTTTTTCAATGCATCTGCAGTATTCTTCATAGTGTCCACCTTTACCAGCAAAACCTTTTTGTCTTCTATCATATCCCTCAAAAAGTGATACTGAATATCAATGTGCTTTGTCTTTGAATGGTACGTAGGGTTCTTTGTTAAGAAAATTGCACTTTGGTTGTCACAGTCTATCCTTATAGCTCCCTATACTAACCCCGTACTTGAACACAATCTCTGCAAACAAACTGCTTCCTTTCTTGCATGAGTGGCTACCATGTATTCTGCCTCTATAGTTGATAGTGCCACTACAGATTGTTTCTTACTCATCCAACTGACTACACCTCCAAATAAGTTAAACACATACCCACTTATAGATCTTCTCTGATCCATATCTCCAGCCCAATCTACATCAATAAAGCCACGGATATCCAAAAATCTATCCAATCCTGGTCTTCCTTCGTAGCATAAACCATAATCACTAGTGCCACACAAATACCTGAAAACCCACTTCACTATTTTCCAATGCTCCTTCCCTAGTTTTGACATAAACCTACTCAATACTCCCACTGCATGTGAAATGTCTGGTCTAGTACAAACCATCACATACATCAGGCTACCAACTGCACTTGCATATGGAACACGAAACATGTCCTCTTCCTCTTCTTCTTCTTCGAGACATTGTTTAGCAGATAACTTTACACCCACAAGAATAGGAACCTTCACTAGTTTACTATCCTGCATTGTTATGAAACCATCTCATAAAAGGATAGAAAAGATAGAAAAATGCCTTAGAAATTAGCCTCTTCGAGGGGGGCAACCTCCTTTACATTACACAAATGAACAATTATTGGATGATACAAATGAAAAGACCTCCTTTCTCTATATAGGAGTCTAAGGGGTCATAATATAATCAGAACCGACATAATAATAATAATGTAAGGGCACAACAATAACAATAGTGGGATTCTATGGGGCACAATAATAACACTATGGGTACTACATGGGCACAACAATATAATAAGGGGGTTGCACTAATAACAATAACGGGTTACGCTAGTAGTATAGGGACCTAACATGCCCCTCTCCTTCAACACATGTTGTCCTCAATGCTTGGGTAGTTTTGGATGCTTCTATATAAAATTATCATCCTTCCATGTGGAATCTTCAGCGAGTAAGTGTTGGGCATGGGATCCCCAATGGTAGATTTTTGGGCTTAGAACCAGATTTTGGTCCGATTTTGTAATTCCAATGTAAAGACTCCACATTTTGTGGGCACGGAGTGCATAGTTGTTAAAGAGGCATAGGGCTGTCCACCCTTATTTTGATAATTTAATGTCAATTGTAGAAGATCTACCCATGGTCCGCGAACCATGGGATTGTATAAATAGAACAAAGCTCTAAGTATTTTGATAATAGAATAAGAAATAGATGGAATAATGAAGATATATGCAAGATAGCTCTGAACTGTAAAGTCTAGTTTTGGTTCATAGCGTAGGAAGAGGCTCTGTAGTTGAGTGCGCAGAGGCCTAGCAGTCTGCAGCTGACTGCGCGAACCCCTGCAGCTGAGTGTGTAGGCCGAGTCGAGTCTGTAATCTTCTGGAAGTATTAATAAAGATAATTTTCTATCATTTCTGCGTATTTATTTCATGTTTGTGCATTCATTATATTGGGTATGAATTTCACTTCTAATTCTTATATGATGTGTGAATGTGTATAACTGTATTGGTTAAGTGAACGCAAGTTATAATATCTGCTTACGCGAAGATAATTAAGATTTGTCAATAAGATAAGTAAGATACTTAGTCTAATTTGGGAAATACCGCAGTTCATTACCTAGTAGCGCGAAAGCATCTCAGCCCCTGGTTAGGGCTACGTGAAATCCAATGGTAATAGATCATGAAGGTACTGAAGGTTAGAATAGAGCACGAAGTGACCTGCACGAAGGCAAGGTCTAGTTGGAATAAATCGACATCACAACCATCTCAAGGGTGCGGAAACTTGGTTCCAACATCCCCCCATACTGCTTTAG
>APFE031502312.1:44668-75277 GCA_000404065.3 Pinus taeda | reverse complement strand
GGGGGGGACTTGTAGATGGCTCTTAATGTTGGGAAGACATTATGTAGGAAGAGAAACCACACAAAAGCATTCAAAAAAGTACTAGGAACCACATTGACCAAGGTATGCAATGCGCAACGAAGTGATTGGGACCTATGCATACCTGCAGTGTTATGGGCTTATCGAACGACATGCAAGAAACTGACAGGACAGACACCTTTTAGGCTTGTCTATGGAGTGGAATCCATAATGCCTATGGAATATATCGTGCCTAGTCTGTGCATAGCAGCACTCACAGGTATGACAGATCATGGAGCCCTGGAGGAGAGGCTCACGCAGTTGGAAGAGATCGAAAAAGAACGATTTTTGGCTGGATTCCACCAGCAGGCCCAAAAGCAGTGCAAAAATGCATAGCACAATCGACACATCAAGTTGTGAACATTCAAGGTAAACTATTTGGTTTTGTTGTATGATAGTAAGTTTGATAAATTCCCAAGGAAATTCAAAATGCACTGGGTAGGGTCATATATTATTAAGGAGATTACAGATGGTGGTGTGGTACAGTTAGTAAAGTTGAATGGCAATCCCTTCCCAGGAAAACTGAATGGAAGTCATTTGAATCCATACACAGGTGGCCTAACCACCTGACTAGCTGACCAATGCATAGTCTTAGCGCTCTAGGCAGCTGAAAGGAGGCGCAAGACTATAAACTACTCTGCGCGAGAACTACGTGATGTTAGGACTGCAAGCAATAGCGAATTGTCACAAGGTCTGCGACAACGCGAAGACAGCTATGTTGGCATGTAGGTCTGCCGAAAAGTGACCATTATAGTCACTATTCATGATGTGATGCTTGGTTTGAGGACAAATGGAGTGGGTGGCAGGCATTTAAGGCGAACTTTATGGGCTAGATTCTTGAAAATCTGTCGCCAATCTAGCATTAATGGACCTAATGTGGGGGGAACGATCGAATTCAAATTTGAAAGGCACTATAAATTGCAAGTGTTTGTCCAGCAAACAACACTTGGCAATTTAAGAACTGAGTTGTTGTGCGCTCAGGTATTCATGAACCGAGACTTATTCAATATTCTGAAAGTGAATTTTTTGTTTGAGAAATTACCAGAGACATTGAGAGAACTGTGGAATAGCACTATGTTAGCACCTGAATAAGTTATGGACAAAGGAGTAGTGACAGCCGAGGAAGCTACACAGGAAATTGTGGAAGTAGAAGCCCCGGAGAGTGCTGGAATAATCGTTGAGGTC
This sequence comes from Pinus taeda, assembly GCA_000404065.3. Lineage (NCBI taxonomy): Eukaryota > Viridiplantae > Streptophyta > Pinopsida > Pinales > Pinaceae > Pinus > Pinus taeda. The sequence continues at coordinate 74,035 of APFE031502312.1, read as the reverse complement.
CCTAAATCACCACGCACACCGAGACCTAAGAAGGACAAGTAGCCCATGATACCGGTGCACATCTCGCCTAGAAATCCATTGAGGACCAAGCTCACATTGGAGGAAAAGGAGAAGGCCATTAATCTAGAGGCCGATGAGGAGGAAGCATTTGAAGAAATCCTAGTGGAGGAGGAGGATGTAGAAATGGAAGTCGAAACCCAAGGTGCAGACCTTATCACCAGGCTGTCAGAATATGTTCCTCCGCAAAGGATAAAGCTAAGGTTCCAAAGGATATAGATGAGAGAAAGAGCTCAATACAAACTCCCCTGCTCCTAAACAATATTGTGTTTGAAGGAGCGCACTTGGGATGGGTTCTCGTGCTTAAATTTGAAGATTAAGATCTCACGGACCACGAGAAGTTCCTGCATTTAGTGAATGAAAAGCCAATATGCTAGAAGATAGACATGTTAGTTGGAATTATAGAGTTGGAGCCGCACAAATGGCTCAGAGGTGTTGAGAGGGTAGGGTTGATAAACCTACTCTGGGAGCCACATTACCACCGTGCCCCAGTGACTGTATTCATCATCAGACAGCTTCTCTACTTGGTGCATGATGGGTGCTTATGGCTGGAGGAGCCCATCCCCATCACAGACCATCTGATTCACCGGATTACATGGCTCCCTTACTCAAGGGCAAATCCAACAAACATTTTAGAGGGAAAAGAAGGTAATTTGGCCCTCGCAGAGGCAATGAAAAAGAAGTTCAAGTTGGAGAAGAAGAAGCGAGGGTATGCCATCTCCAACATCAACAACCCTGTAGTCAAGGTCACAACACAGATATTGGTAGGGAAGGTGATGCAGAAGTGTCGCGTGGATGAGGTGGCCATGCCAATGCTTGCACTAGCGGTGCAATGCGCAGAAGGGGGTCTAGTTCAACTGGGCAAACTATCTATGCGGTGAGTTCTTTGCGAACTACTGCGAGGCCCAGGAGCAGGAAAAACATTTCATTACACATGGCTCCTATTTTCAATAGTACTGGTGGCACGGGAGTTGCCCGAAGATAGCCAGTTCTCATCAATCATGTAGGACCTTCCAGAGGCAACAAAGTACGCTTCACTATGGGCGAACACAGATGCACAGAGGATAAGGGAGAGCAAGATATTTTGGGTGCTCATGGAGATGAACATTAGGATGGGGATCAATTGCAAGCCACCGTTATCACCCACAGTCTACGATAGTTTGCAGAGCTTTTCAGAATTCAAAGAAGACTTCCACCATATCTTCATCAGGACATGGAAGGACCCTATGAAGACGTGGCATGAGTTACCATACTTAGCGGCCGATGATGTAATTTTTGCAGTCCTTGAGTCTTGGCCACCGGAGTGGCGTGCTCCAGCTGACCCTGCGGTGGAAGCAGAAAAGTCTACAATGCAGCGGAAGAAGGAAGAGACAATATTGTGGATGGCGCAGCTGGCGAAAAAGCATAGGAAAGAAGAAGCAATGGCTAAGGCCCAGGAGGCACGCGACGCTATGATATTGGCGGAGCAGCACAAAACAACAGAAGAAGAGCACGAAGGACAGAAGTCACCTTCGCCCAAACTAGAGACTAATAAAGAACAAGGTGGCGTGGACCCATAGACAATGTCCACCCAGCTAAAACGTTCATGACCACAAGAGCAGGTAGGGTCGCAAAACAAAACAAAGGCCTCGAAGACATATTTTGACCCTATCACCCTTACTAAAGGGGACTTGCATGATATTAGTGAAACGGTGAGGGATGTCACCGTGTAGGTCCTCTAGCAGTTTGAGGAACAACACTAATTGGTATTTGGGGCTCTCCAAACACAAATACAGGAGTTGTAGGTGCACACTCCACAAGCTGGCACAGTATCCACCAACCTCATAGTCGGCACTTCAGCTGCCAAGGAAATGTTGCACGCGAAGGTGACCAACCCAATAATGCTACCAGATGGAGCACTCATCACAAAGAATGAGGTTGACAGGCCTATGGTCAACAATTTGAAAAGGGTCGAGTTAAACATGGTTCCGCTCCCTTGGGAAACGCTCTATATCTTGCAGGATAGAGCCACCAAAGAACTTCGGGCCAGGGAGAGTCGCGTTATACAAGTAATGAGAGAGAAACTCATCAACATTGAGCAGTTGAGCCTGCAATGCAATGAGGCAGTGGAGCAAAAAAAAAAAGATATTGCAGGTTATGGAGGAAGCCTGCCAGATGGTCCCGGAGTTGGCCATTCAAGAAGAGGAACTAGTAAAGGTTGCTTGCCGAAAGTTAGCGACAGGGGTGCGCGACACAAGAGCAGAGATGTCCAGGGTTCAACTAGAGCAAACCTATAGATAGAAAAACTACAACTAAAGGCTCAACCTTCAACCCCGCTGGAGGTTAGAGAACAACTTACCACCGTGGTCACAACAGCAATGTCAGCAATTGACAGTGCAGTGACAGACTGCATGAAGTTGTTCAAGCAGTCATTTGAGGTCCTCACCACCCTACAGGAGGACCCGAACATAGAACACCTAGAGACAAAGGTGCACAAGCTGCAGCAGAGATATAATGAGGTAAAAGGGACTACACATATGGTTGCCCTTACACAAAGGCTTGTAAAGATGCAGCAAGCAAAGGCGCTCAAGGAGAAGGTGGATGTCAGTCGGCATAAAGAGGTAATTTTGAAAGTGCACCTAAAGCCATGAATTGGTGAGGCTTATACAATTACAGCCTCCATTGAGGTAAAGCTCGTGCAAATGCAAGCAACTCAGGAGAGGATTCAGGGCAGATGTTCAACAACAGCGGCCACCGAACAGCGCGTACAAAAAGTTTAGTAGGCAGCCGCTCAGTGCATTGCCGAACTTGCAACGATCCAATCAGAGTTGGGAGGTCTTCGTGCTAAGATCTCTGCACCTTCAGAGTGACTCGAGGGTGAGTCATGATGTTTGTGTTGGGGGCCTGTTGGGCGCGAGATCCCCCAAGGGCAGTTTTTGGGGCTTTGAACCCAAATTTTGGTCCGATTTTGTAATTCCAATGTAAAGACTCTGTATTTTGTGGGCGCAGAGCACATATTTGTTAAAGATTCATAGGGTTATCCACTCTTATTTGATAATGTAATGTCGACTATAGAATATCTACCCATGGTCCGCAAACCATGGGATTGTATAAATAGAGCAAAGCTCTAAGTAGTTTGATAACAGAATAAGAAATAGATGGAATAATGAAGATATATGCGAGATAGCTCTGGAGTGTAAAGTCTATTTTTGGGTCATAGCGTAGGAAGAGGCTCTACAACTGAGTATGTAGAGGCCTAGTAGTCCGAAGATGAGTGCGCAGACCCCTGCAGCTGAGTGCGCAGGCTGAGTCAAATCTGTAATATTTTAGAAGTATTAATAAAGAGAATTTTCTATCATTTATGTGTATTTATTTCTTGTTTGTGCATTCATTATATTGGGTATGAATTTCACTTCTAATGCTTATATGATGTGCGAATGTGTATAAATGTATTGGTTAAGTGAATGAAAGTTAGAATATCTGCTTATGCAAAGATAACTCAGATTTTTCAATAAGATAAGTAAGATACTTAGTCTAATTTGGGAAATAGCATTGTTCACTGCCCTAGCAGCACGAAAGCATCTCAGCCCCTGGTTAGGGTTGTGCAAAAGCCAATGGTAATAGATCACAAAGGTACTGAAGGTTAGAATAGAGCACGAAGCGACCTGCACGAAGGCAAGGTCTAGTTGGAATAAATTGACATCACAACCATCTCAAGGGTGTAGAAACTTGGTTCTAGTTCTGGCTTAGTGGGGCTTGACCCAGGTTCAAAGGTGATTTAGCAAAGCAAATCTTGGTACAACCTTAAGGATAGTACATACCTCAAGGTCAACCCCAGACTCAGTACATACCCCAAGGTCAACCCCAGTATCAATATATACCTCAAGGTCTACCCCAGTTTCAGTACGTGCCTCAAGGTTATCAACCTCAAGGTCAGTACCCAACTCAAGGTTTCCAACCACATTCTGGTCAACCATTTGTACAAGGAGCTGGAAATGTACCACTTAATTATCAGCCCTACACTCAACCCGATTATGGTCCTCCATATGCACAACCTTTTATGGGTCCATACCCCGGAATGAATATGATGTGGGATCCATCTCAAATTCAAAAAACTATGCAACCAAATGTGCAGTTATCAAGTCAACCTGAACAACCTTTGGTTGCTGGTCGAACCCAGCAACCTGTCCATCCTACTGTTCAAACTTATGCACCTAGTTTAGTTCAGCAGTCTAGGCCTAGTTCACCTCGGACTCCGCCTCAAACTATTGTTGCAACTACTATATTCTCTATTCAATCCACATTTATTTTTGGAGTATCGGTAGCTCTAGTTTCTATTGTTCCTGTATCAGTGCAAACTCCTCAAGCCTCTTTACCATAGTCAAGACCCACAGTTCAGACTTCGGTCCAGATGCCTGCAGGACAAGCTAGTCCAAGTACGCTTGTCAGAAGTCAACCGAAATTCACTTATCAACCGTACCAGGGACAGTATCACTTCAGTCCTACTGTACAAAACCCAGTCTATCAATATCAACCATACCCTAGCTATACTTATCAGCAGCCTCAACAACCCTAGTTTGGTCCAGTTAATCCTGGTTTCCCATGAGGTTATAATATTCCTAATGCAAATCCAATTCCAAGTTATCCTGGATATCCTCCTCCCGGGGCTGGTCTTGTTACCTAAGGTTTTCGCAACCCTAACCGTCAGTTACCATTCATTGCAACTTTGGATTTACCTTATTTTTCATGCCTTACGAATGATCCGATTCACCATCTTTCGTATTGGTTGCCAATGCCTAATAAGTTTCCCAGTGATATCCTGAAGTTTGAGGGTAAGTCAGGAGAATATCCGTCAAATCATGTGATGACTTATCACCTCTGGTGTGCATCTAATTCCATCATTGGTGACTCAATTCGCTTACGTCTTTTTCAACGAACTCTAATTGGTCTTGCTACCAAATGGTACATTGAGTTACCACGAGGCTGTTTTTATAATTTTAGTCAGTTAGCCACCTCTTTCTTAATTCATTTTCAGTTGCCTGTCAGATACAACAATGGCATGGAATCGTTAACTTCATTAAAACAATCCATGTCCACATATATTTCTGATCATATTCATGAATGGTGACGTAGACGACGTTTGGTGAAATTTTTAATTCCAGATCAAATTTTAGCGGAATGGTTCTTAAAATCATTATTACCTAAAATCACTGAAGATGTAGCTAAGGCAGGGGTTGTTACTAAAGAGAAAGTAATTTCTCAGGCTCAGTTCCTTGACCTCGTCTATACACAGTCAGGTACTTTACATGAAAAAATCCCCGGCCTTCCGAAACACAATCAAATAACTGCAACTCCTTCAGGGTCTCATGCCACTGATGGTATGATTGGTTTAGTTAGTACCAAAAGCAAGAAGAAATCTTCAAAGAATTCTTCTCCTATTATAACTTTACCAGATTCCCCGACAGGAGACTCTTCCGCTGAAATTCCTGCCGATATCCATGTCATAGAATCATTTACGGCCAAATCAAAATTCGGTGGTAGAAAGAAAGGAAAGAAGAAAAATAAAAAAAAAACTCAAAAGAGAAAACAGATAAAAATGAATCTACTAACATGAAATGTAAACCTCGCTATCCTTGTCTCATTTGTGACGAGGAGCATTTTACAAGAGACTGCCCACCTCGAGCGGAGGTTTCAAAAATCGTCAAAACGCCTGCTGTCTTGAAGGATCCTTTTCCTAATCAAGATAGTAAGATGATTGGTTCTTCCTCAAATGCCTCAGAAGAACCCATTATGATGATGTCTCATGTCAGGATTGCGACGCGATCACAAGATTATGGTAGTAAAAATCCTATTGGTGGCAAAGAAACATAATCTTCTAATTCAAACCCATCAACTACAACTCCTCCTGGTTCTGATCCGCTACAGATCGAGAAACCTAACCCTGACTTAGTAATCAAACCTCCTGCTAAAGGTATACTTCGGAAATCAGCTTTTAATCCAGATGTTAGAGCTGCTCAGAATTATAACATTCTTGAAGACTTAGCTATTTCCCCTTCAACAATGTTGGCTTTGGAGGTACTACAATCATGCCCAGCACAGCATAAATTACTATTGTCTGCTATAGGAGTTGTTGATATTCAGGATTTGAACCTAATAATATTCTATTTAGAGAATAGTACACCCCACCTACCTCATCAAATGGCTTTCCAAATTCCAGCGTTAGTCAAAAACAGACCTTGCTTTCAGATTGTGATTGATGAGGGAGCTTCTACGTGTATTATGTCGATCTAGTGTTGGAGATCGCTTGGTTCTCCTACACTCAATCAGTCTCCGAAGATTCTAAAGGCTTTTGACGGTTGAGGGTTCCATCCTTTTGGCATTTTGCAGGATTTACCTATAGGGGTCGAAGGCAAAACTGTAAATCTAGATGTGGAAGTGGTTGATGCCCCTTTAAATTACAACCTTCTCTTGGGTCGTAGTTGGTCTTACGCTATGACTGCTATTGTTTCGTCAGTCTTTCGGCTTATCAAGTTTCCTCATAACGGAAAGATCGTTACGATAGACCAGCTGACTTATTTTTCATCCGACCCAGTCTCTTCAGATAGTATTCATCATGTCAATAAAACAACTATCCCTTACAAGGATGTTGGGGTAGGTTTGATTAAAGATTCTGGTTTACTAGGAATTTTTTCCTTCCCTCCTCCTAACATATTGCCTTCTATTGCAACTATTCATATGATTTCATCGAACACTATTGCTTTTGATGATCCTTGGATCGTACCTTTGAGTCCCTTTGAAATTGCATATCAGGCTGTACAGTCGTTTTCTGACTCTTGTTCAACCGAAATTGATCTAATGAATGTGGTCCATGGGGAATCACTTTCAATATCAACCTCAGCTTCAACAACATTTTCTGAACCTATTCATGTTGATGAGAAGATTCGTGAATTTTTGTCTATTGATGATTTACCATGGGAAGATATTCATCATCGATCTTTGTTTTTACATGAGCTTTATCATTTTGAAAATGATTTTTCATCTATTTTTACCATTGAATATGTCAAAGAACCACAGAATCCATTGAAACATCCTGATTCTGAGTTAAATTTGGGAAATATCTCTTGAACGGTTCCTATTGACATTTCAGTTAAACCCAAAATTATTGAAAACATTCATATAAGTGCTTCCCGTACGGACAATGAAATCCAAACTTATAAAGCCCTATTTCAAGAATTTCATGATGTGTTTGCCTGGTCATATGAAGAAATGCCAGGAATCAATCCATCAATTGTTGTCCATGAAATTAAAACTTACCCGGATGCTAAACCTGTCCAGCAACATTTGCGTCAGATACACCCGAGAAAAGCCGTTGTTATTAAAGCTGAAGTTGAGAAATTACTTCGTGCAGGTTTCATTTATCCAATTCCTTTAACGGATTGGGTATCGAATATTGTTCTTGTTAACAAAAAGCAAGGAACGATAAGAATATGTATCGATTATAGGGATATTAATCGAGCTTGTCCCAAAGACAATTATCCTACCCCCCATATCGATCAAATTTGATTGTGCCAGTAGTGAAATGTTCTCCTTTATGGATGGTTTTTTCGGTTATAATCAAATCAACATACTCCCTACTGATCAACCTAAAATGGATTTCATTTGTCCATGGGGGACATTTGCTTATTGCAAATTACCTTTTGGATTGAAGAACGTTGGAGCAACTTTTCAAAGGGCTATGTCTTACGCATTTCATAATATCAATCACATTGTGCAGCCTTATCTCGATGATTTACCTGCCCATTCATTACGTAGAACCGATCATCTCACTCATTTACGAGCAATCTTTATGAGATGTAGGCATTATTGAATTAGGTTGAATCTACACAAATGTGTATTCTGTGTAGAAATGGGTCGTTTATTGGGATTTTTTGTTTCAAAAGTTGGCATTCGTGTCGATCCCTCGAAGGTTGAAGCTATCATCAAATTGCCTCCTCCTTCAACTCTTTGCCAACTCCAAAGTTTGCAAGGGAAAGCAAACTTTTTACGTCGTTTCATTCCTAACTAAGTCGAGATAACGAAAGGTTTTACTAGGTTGTTGAAACAGAATACTCCATTATTTTTGGATGAGATAGCCGATAGATCTTTTGATGCACTTAAACACGCGTTAACCCATGCACCGTTACTGCATCCTCCCAATTACAACCAAGATTACTTTTTGTACCTCGCCACTTCTCATTCCACCATTGGGATGGTTTTAGTTCAAGAAGATGAATTCAATAGTGAACATGTGATTTACTATCTTAGTCGAACTCTGAATCTGACTGAGCTTAAATATTCGCATGTGAAATTGGCCTTGGTAGTTATTCAAGTTGTCAAAAGATTTCGTCACTACATATTATTAAGCAAAACCACGGTAATTTCTAACTGTAACTCTATGATGTATATCTTGACCAAAAAATTGCTAGGGGGAAAGTATTCCAAATGGATAGTTATCCTGCAGGAATTTGACTTAGAATTTGAAAAATCCAAGGCAAAGAAATCTTTGGTTTTTGCGGAACTGATGTGTGATTTCCCACGTACTTATACTAAAACTGTGGCAGAAGAGCCCATTGTAGACGAATCCTTGTTTCTTATCAGTAATCTTGATCTATGGTATGGAGATATTATTTATTATCTCCAGACCCAATATTTTCAACCTGAAATCTCACGATCTCAACAACGGAAAATACATTTCCAATCCCAACAGTACAATGTTATTGGTGATACACTCTATTGTCGTGGGGCAGATTCTATTTTCCAATGTTGTCTAACTCATGAAGAAGCTAAAAAGGTTCTTAATGAATGACACTCTGGAGCATGTGGCGGTCATATGTATGGGTATGCCACAGCCCAAAAGATATTGCGCATTGGTTATTTTTGGCCATCCTTATTCAAAGATTGTATTTATGCAGTCCAGAAATTCCACAATTGTCAAATTTTTATCGTAAGATGCATGCTCCACCCGCTCCTCTCCACCCTATAGTTGTCGTCGGCCCTTTCGCAAAGTGGGGTATCGACTTTATTACATGTAACCCTCACTCGGCCCGGGGGCATGCGTACATCATCCTTGCGGTAGATTATTTTACTAAGTGGGCCGAGGCGATGCCTACAATTTCGGCAGACAGCAAAACTGTTGCAGCTTTCGCATTTAATCATATAATTGCTAGATTCAGTGTTCCTCAAGCTATTATTACTGATCATGGGAGTCATTTTCAAAACATCATGATGACTGAACTGACAGATCAACTTATCCTATGTCATGATAGTTCTACTCCATATTACCCACAGGCTAATGGTCTGGTTAAAGCTATCAATAAAGTTCTAGTCACTATGATCCAATGAATCATTGGTATTCATAGGTCAAATTGGCATAACATGTTATTTTTAGCACTTTGGGCATATCAAACCTCAGTAAAAACATCAATTGGTTTCACTCCTTTTCAACTGGCCTACGATTTGGAATCAGTGTTACCCATTGAATGCAAAATTCCATCATTGCAAATAGCCATAGAATTACTCCCAACCACTTCTGAAGAGGAGAAACATTTTTTGTACTTAGCTCAGTTAGATGAGAATCGACGCAATGCTGCATTAGCAATCGAAACTCATGCGAAACGAATAAAAGATCAGTACGACCGAAATGTTAGACCTTGTAATTTTTCGGAAGGAGACCTAGTTTTACTATACGATCAAGCAAACGATAATCTAGGTGCTGGGAAATTTGTACCTATGTGGCATGGTCCTTATATTGTTAAGCGAAAGTTGGCAAAAGGGGCCTATGAATTGGTAGATGTTGACGATGTCTCTTTGGGTAAACCCAGAAATGGGCTTTATCTGAAAAGATATTATGCTTAAATTTTGGTGTGGAGATTTTTGTTAAATTAGTTTCTTTCTAGCTGGTGTGTTTTAGATTGGAAAAGTGTGCCTAGTTTAGAGAGTGATTTTATCATTATTCTTGCTTATCTTGATTTTACTCTTGATACTGCAGATGTCGACACCTCTTCAAACATACATTGGTTTTGTTAATGATGCTTGCCATAGTACATGGAACATTTCTTCCGCAGCTTGGGTTATCTATTCACCCTCTGATGAGTTAGTATCTATGCATGGGGTAAGCCTCGGTCAAACAACGAATAACATTGCAGATTATAGTGCAGTGATTGAGTTATTATTTGAATCCATCTCATTTGGGATTTGGAGTTTGATTGTTAGGTTATATTCTGAACTCGTTGTATTATAGATTAACAGGGTTTATGCCATTAGAAATCCAGTGTTATTAAGATTATTTTTGAGAGTTCGTCTCTTGGAACGTGAATTTGATTACATTGAATATCAGCATATTCCAAGATATTTAAATACATTAGCAGATGCAATTGCTTCTCATATGATTAATAGACATTTGAAATAATCAAAACAGTAAATTTAAAACAAATTCAATAACATGTTACACAAGATAGCCAGTAATAGTGATATATCATAGCATAGAAGTGTGTCAAATATACATTGTCTTCGATCATAGGATGAAAAACACCTTATGATCGGCAAAAATGATAGTACAAAAAGACATAAAATGTCGTATGAGTCTACAAAAGCGATCATCCTATCCCTGGTGATGATCACGATAAGAAACCACTGCTCGGGCCACCCTACAAAGGAACCTCCTAAAAGGTCCTACGACCCCAATCACATATCGCTGTAAGCTAAGTGGAATATCACCTATGCCAGTCTCTGTAATATCTGGTATCTAACACTCTAGATGATTCTCCAATTCGGTTAGGGTCTCTGTAGATTGGTCATGTGGGACTGGTACTGCTGCAGCTGGGTGTCTCCTCTCATAAGGCTGGAGAGCGGCTGGTCGTCGTGGACCCACATCTACATTTAAAACTTTTTACTGTCAATTTTGGATGATTTAAAAAAAAAAAAATTAGGTAAAACTTAGAAAGTGTTGAAAATGATTTTACTTTAATCATCCCACTACTCTCCTGGTGGAAGAATCATGTCTGGGTCACCACGATAATCCATCCCAGCATATGGAAAATCCTGAATCACAAAAATTTGGTTCCTCAACCAATGAAAATACTCAGGTGGAAATTGAACAACCTCTGAACCCTCCTTAGGATGACGGGCCATCACTGCAACCCAATGCATTATCTTAGGCTCTCGAGAAAGACCAACTTCGACTGAAAGTTGTTGTGGGACCAGTATAGGAACCCTCTCTAGACCAAAACTCACAATGAGGAAACGATATCCAAAGTTATGAAACCAGCTCACAAAAAGATAGAAAAGATAGATCAATGCCTTAGAAATTAGCGTCTTCAAGGGGAGAAACCTCCTTTACATTAAATAAATGAACAATTCTTGGATGATACAAATGAAAAGACCTCATTTCTATTTATACGAGTCAGTCTAAGGGGTCATAATATAATCAGAGCTGACGTAACAATAATAATGTAAGGGCACAACAATAAAAATAGTGGGCTTCTATGGGGCACAATAATAACACTATGGGTACTACATGGGCACAACAATATAATAAGGGGATTTCACAAATAACAATAAGGGGTTACGCTAGTAGTATAGGGACCATAATCACTAGTGCCACGCAAATACCTGAAAACCCGCTTCATTGTTGTCCAATCCTCCTTCCCTGGTTTTGACATAAACCTGCTCAATACTCCCACTGCATATGCAATGTCTGGTCTAGTACAGACCATCGCATACATTAGGCTACCGACTACACTTGCATATGGAACATGGGACATGTCCTCTTCCTCTTCTTGTGTCTTGGGACATTGTTTAGCAGATAACTTTACACCAACAGGAATAGGAACCTTCACTAGTGTTTACTATCCTGCATATTAAACCTCTGTAGTATTGTCTCGACATACTTCCTCTGGTTTAACCAGAGCTTCCTCTTTTCCTGATCTCTTTTAATTTTCATGCCCAAAATATAGTTTGCAGCACCAAGATCTTTCATGTCGAATTTGGAGGACAATTTGGTCTTCAAATCCTGGATAATTTCTTTGTCATTTTCAACCAGCAACATATTATCCACATACAATACCAGATAAATAACATGGTCACCAATTCATTTAAAATACACACAGTTATCTGCCTTGCTTTTGGTGAAGCCAAGTCCCCGTATAAACATATAAAATTTATGATACCACATCCTTGGTGACTATTTTAACCCATACATAGGATTTTGTAACTTGCATACTAGTTCTTTCTTACCCTTCACCGCAAAGCCTTCATGTTGATTCATGTAGATTTCCTCTTCCAGATCCCCGTGAAGAAATGTTGTCTTCAAATCCATCTGTTCTACCACAAAATCAAAAGCAGTAGCAACATATAAAAGTAATATAATAGAAGCTACCTTGGAAACAGGAGAAAAAATATCACCAAAATCAATTCCAGGAACTTGGGAATAACCTTTTGCTACCACCCGAGCTTTGTATTTTTCTGCCTTTCCTTCTGCATTCATCTTCTTCTTGAACATCCATTTGCTTCCAATGGGTGTCCTTCCAGCCGGAAACACCACCAGATCCCAAGCCTCATTTTTGTGCAAAGATGTCATTTCATCAGCCATGGCCTCTTTCCAGAGTTTTCCATCCTCTGAATCTACTGCTTCCTTCACAGTTTTGGAATCATCATCAGTAATAAATAAAGTAAAATTTGAACAGAAATCAGATGGACTATACCTTTCTGGCTGCCTTCTTTCTCAAACTGATCTTCTCACAACAAGAGTTTGTGGCTCTTCATTTTCTAATTCCTCCTCTGTAGTAGAGTCTAATTCTTCCTCCTTAAGATCAAACTCTACCTTCTCAGGTTCCTTTGGTTGGACTTCATGTTTAATAACACCTTTCACCTCTTTGAACACCACATCTCGGTTATACACAACCTTCCTTGTTACTAGGTTGCAAAGATTATAACCCTTTAAATCATCCTTATACCCAATAAAGATGCACTTTTCAGATTTACTATTTGTTGACATGGCGAATGTTTGCTTTACCAACAAGGGGAACTAACCTTATCACAAGCCCCAATTAGGCCTGTTTTCATTTGGAATGGCTAGTTCCAATAGGTTTTAAGGGACCCCGTGAACTATAATAGGTGTTGAAGGATTTCTTCTGAGAAGAAAACTTCAATTAAATCAACAAAATAAAACAGTTAACCTCTATGTATTAAATCCTATCTACACTACTTCCAATTACTCTAATCTAGTTCTAACTATCCTAATATAGCCTGCAGGAGAAAAATAAAAGAGATTAAACACCATAAATAAATTCCAAGTCCAAAAGAATCAATTACTGAGTTCATAGATGAACAAGGTTTTATTGTAGCTTGATTGCATTTAGATTGCTCATGCAGGAATACACATTCCTTTATGTTGCACAAAAAATTGTTACCTTGACATTCTGCAATCTATGTGAGTCCATTACCACTCATACTTTCCTCCTTTGCAAGTCTTAAGCCTCAGTTCCTCATATCAAGCCTTAAAAATAAGAGAAAACCCTCAAAAGTCTCTAAAACTCTAGTTCTGCACTTTCTCTTAGCATTACTTGCAGTCCCGCATCTAAAGGTCATGTCCCCTGTGCACCTGACCACTTTGTCTCTGTGTTATGGATGCAGACCCCTGTAAAAGTAAAAAAGGCGCAAGTATATTCTTAAAAACTCACTTTGAGTCATTTCCAGAAGCTTCTGGAAGGAATATTGAGGTGGCAAGTTCGCTCCCTTAAGGTTCATGCATCCCATACCTTAAGGAGCTTATCCAGTTGAAGGAGGACTCTATCCCTTCATAGGTGGACCTGTAACCTCCTTCCTTTGCACTATAAAATGAAGCATTGGGCTGGTTACTTAAGAGGTTGAAAGCTGAATATTTTTGAGGTGAAATGCTACTAGAACTTAGTCTTCCTAATAGAGCTTTTGTGAGGAGAGATTACATACCTCTTTGATCTCATTTGGAATATTGTGAGGCTTGTCAAAGTAAAGGAGATTCCTATTTCAGACCCTAAGAAGAGCTTGTTCAACATCAAGGCTGAAAAGGTTGTAAGGTTCTTCTACTTTAAAGTTAATACAAACAAGTTTGTTTTTCTCAATAAGTTGTGTTTTATGGTTTATTTTATGGATTCCTTGATCACCATAATGAACATGATTTATGATATTATTTATGCAAGTGTTATTTGATGTTTTCTTGTTTGTGATTGTAGGTTCTCAAAAGGAAACTCTTTCGGACAGTTGAAGGATGGCTACTACAAACTAGCATTGGACTTAAGGTAGGGTCTAAACATCTCTATAGTTTTTGTTTATGAATCGTATATGTTTAGAGAAAGATAGATTTGCTTGTCATGCTTGTTGCTAGATATCTTTTGATACTAGGGAGATCGGCCTTGTCCACAAGATTGATTTATCCGGCCAACACTTTAGGTATAAATAAACTAGCAACTGGTGTTTAAGACGGTTTCGAATCAGAGATCGCTCATAAGTTAACCATGAAATTGAATCATATTCAATTAAACAAGACTAATCATGAATAGTATTCCATCAATATGCATAAACACAAATCACATTTATATTCATGCTAGCAGCAACACCCTGTGTCATAACACCTCAAAATGAAAGGAAAATAAATTAGAAACTAAAGGCCTCTTCTTGAAACAAACAATCCTTGTTATTCACAATAGCTCAAAACTGTTCTTCCAAACAAAAAAAGTCCCTTATCTCCTATCCGGAGGTAATACTTATACAGCTCCAAATGACCCTCTCTCTACTGACTTTTCACCTCCTTTCTTCACATTAGACAAATCCGAACAAACAGAGGAGAACGGTTCATGAGGTTGTTGACACGTCGAAGTCATCTTTACTAGAGCATTCTACTTCCCAAGAGAGGGACAGAGAATGACTGTGTATCATTTCGTTGCACTTGAGTGGGATGGATATTATTCCATGTCGCATGCCTTGAGATCCATCTGAAGGTAGTGACATCTTGGTGGATCAGCGTTGTGCTTCCTTTTTGACACAAAGCGTGCCTCCGTTATGCGTTGTGGTGGTTCATCCTCCTTTCTGCAGACTACGCTTTTGCAGTATCGACACCAGGGTGCAAAGGTGTCTTCTTGACATATATTGCCTTTATCTGCTACCGGATCCACTTGAATTCATCTACAAAGATAATTTGTATTAGCAGTGATTATGAAAATATGATAAAAATGCCCAAGAATAGCTCTCGTCATCATTGAAACTTCAAATGATAAGGCGCAATGAAATCAAAAGGAGAGAGCGTGAAGAATCAGCCCCTGGATTAGCCAACGTCGCATTGCGACCGAGTGACAATTGCACATCTCAACAAGCAATCATGTGCCACATCACCCCTACCAGATTTCCTTTGAAAACTCGGATCATGACCTCTTATAGAAAACACAAGAATACTCGGAAAAGACCTCATTTCACTACAAGGTCAGATTTCAAAATTTATAAGCCCGGATGCATAGTCATCGGTGGGTCCGCTTCATTGAATAGGACCTTATGCATGAGTGCTAGACCTCACTAATAGTGATTTAGCGATGGGGGAGGCAGACCTAATAACATATATGTTCTATTTAATAAGATCGGCAGGTCCGCCAAATCGCATATCGCAATGTGCGCAGGCCTAGGACCCCGCCAATTGCGATATGCGATTCGGCTGAACCCAATATATATATATAATATATATATATATATATTTATATATATTATATATATATATGTATATATATATATAATTATATATATATATATATATATATATATTTATATTATATATATATAAGATATATAATATATATATATTATATATCGATAGATATATATATATATATATATATATATAGGTTGTGTTTAATAACACAGCAGGTCTGCTATATCACATTTAATTTTACATATGATCCCGAGCTCCGCCGATATGCGATATGCACTAGGTCGTCCTAGACTCGAAATGAATATGTGTTGTGGTCGATAATGTCGGTGGGTCTGATGCATTGTGGTTGCGTTATTTATAGCCCTTAGGTCCTGCCGATTGCAATTTGTGATGATATTGAGGACTTAATTGCGTCGCAATTGTTCATGGTTAACAAGCCTTTTCCCTTGATGAAGACGACGTGTGATAAGTGATAAACAGGTATGTTAAGTGTGTTTTAAGCATTTTCGCTATGAAAGGCTACAACGTGAATAATGATGTGATGGGGTTTTGTGAGTTAAACAAACAAACTATTATAATAAGGGTGGGGGTGATGGTTTGTGTGAGCACGAGTGTACCATGCATGTGTGTGAATATTAAAAGGTCCCGATGAAGGGAGTGAAGAAAGGGCTAAGTTGGGTTACGAATGAACTATGCAACAGAGATTTACTAAGGGGCCTTGACCATTAAGAAATTGAAGATTTGGCTTGCCAAAGAGTTAAAATCCTTGGGATGAAATACATCATTCGGAGGAATGCAAGATCAACTTCTAGGGGACCCATTCAAAATTGCTACTAGGGAAAATTTTAATAGGGTGATGGTTATGGCCACAACACTATCCAACTTTGTTCTTTTCTCCTTTGGAACATGTACATATGCATCACATCTAAATACCCTCAAATGTGAAAGAGAAGGTTTCTTACCAGTCCATACCTCTTGTGGAGTCTTATCCTCCAATATTGATGAAGGTGATCTATTAACCAGGTAACATGCAGTCTCCACCGCATTTGCCCGGAATTCTTGTCTTAACCCGGCACCATTGAGTATACTTCTTTCCCTTTCCATCAATGTCTTATTCATTCTTTCTACAACTCCATTTTTCTGAGGTGTGTATGGAGTAGTATTTTGTCATGCTATACCACACTTCTTACAAAACTCTTCAAATTCCTTCTTGCAAAACTCTCCACAGTTATCTGTCCTCAGCACCTTTATGTTCTTCTCTATTTGATTTTCCACCAGAGCCTTAAACTCTTTAAACCTGTCAAAGACTTTAGATTTCTTTTTGAGGAAAATATCCATTTATTCCATGAGAATTCATCTATAAATGATACATACTACATAGATTTACCCAATGATGAAACCTTCACAGGTCCAAACACATCACTATGCACAAGCTCTAATATATATTTTTTCTTCTTACCACCAGAGAGGAAACTCACCCGATTATGCTTCCCATATACACAATTTTCATAAAAATAAAAAACAAGAGAGCTATTAGTCATACCTTCTACCATACCTTTACCATGAAGTATTCAAAGGCCCTTATCTCCAATATTTCCAAGCCTTTGATGCCATAGCATGGTCTTTTCTCCGGATACCATTAGATTTTCTGCTCCACTTTCAGGAACCACATAACTATTGCACCCATCAATAACACTGCTACCTTGCAGCTTTTACAGAGTTCCAATCTGAACTCCCCGCATCAATACCAGTACTCCCCGGACCATATTGTAGGTATCTTTCTCAAACACTGTTTTTACACCTGCATCATCCAGCTTGCTTAAAAAAATCAGATTTCTGCCCAATGCAGGAATATGCAAAACACCCGTAAGTATTCTGATCCTTCCACCTTGCAACTTCAACTTTACATTTCCGCGACCAACAATTCTAGCCTTCCTATCATCCCCTAAGAAGACATCACCACCATCGTATTTCTCATACTCACAAAACCACACTCTATGGGGGGTGAAGTGAAAGGATGCACCTGAGTTAATCAACCATGCCTCATTATCCACATGTGTACTTGAATAAGAAGCCAAGTACACATCCCACCTTCATCTGAGGTGGTTTTCACCTCTGCAGAAGGAGAATCATCAAATCCCTTTCTTTTTTCAAGAGCTTTAGACCTACAGTCCCTTTTGTAGTGCCCTTCCTTTCTGCATTTCCAACATACCTTTACAGGTTTTCCTAGAGATTTAGATCTCCCTCTAGATTTAGATCTCCCACTCGATGACTTATTTTTGTTTTTGTTTTGGGACCGTCCTTGTACAGACAAAGCATCACCATTTTGGCTCTCCATAGTTTTCCATCTCATCTCCTATATCAGCAAGGCTGAGACTATTTCATCAAACTGAAAGGCAATTGCATTGCTACCTATTGCAACAACTAGACTATCCCACGAATCTGGTAGAGAACACAACAAACTAATGCACTTATCTTCATTTGAAATTTTAATATCAACAAACAATAATTGGCTTACCATAGTATTAAATGCATTCAAATGCTCTATCACCGAGTCTCCATCTTTCATCCTCGGGTTATATAGATTTTTCCGTAGGAATAGTTTATTCACCAAATACGTGGATTGGTACAAATTCACTACCTTGTCCCACAAATCCTTTGTCGTAGCTTCCCCTAATACATTTAGCAATAATGAATCTGAGACACACAATCGTATTGTGCTCTTTGCCTTCCAATCCAACTTCTTCCGTTCTTCATCAGACACTCCCATTGGTTTAGCACCTAGATCTACCATGACCCATTGATCTTTATCCACTAACATATCCTCCAAATTGAGTTTCCACAACTCAAAACTTTGGCCATTAAATTTCTCAATCTTTATCTTTCCACTGCTCGCCATCTTCTTTCACCACCATAATCAATCCCACAAATCTCCCACTGAACAGGGTCTACCATAGGCCCAAAAAAACCCCTCAGCAGTAAAGGAATTCCCTTGAAGCCAAAATAGCTATGATACCAAATGTAGGTTTTAACCCCGTACAGAAAATTACTTGCATACGAATTCTAAAAATGGAAAATAAACAAAGGCGAGAGAATAACACATAAAACAAATATACACAAAGATTTTCTCCTGGATCTAAAAACCAGGACTACCAGATTGATTTTTCATTATATTCCTTTCAATGTTACAATACATATATATCCATGCCGAAGCATCCATAAACCCCAATCCATTAACCGTGGATTAGAACATAACCATAGTTCCCTTGACAGGATCTACAAAATACCATGGACCAAAAAGCATTGCGCCAAAAACCATGTGCAAAAACCATGCACAAACCATAGGTAGGTTCGCCCACCTAATATAGGGTCCAAAAAAAATTCCATGGGCGCTACCCTGAACCCCATAAACGAGGGCTAACACCTCCCCTCTAACCCCCCGATTTCACTATTAAGGCTAGTCATGGAAATAATATAATACAACCCAATAGGTCATGGGTTTGATGCAGAAGGAACTATGCACAATGGTGCATATCATCCCAAGGATAACCAGGAGTGGTCATGGCTTCCAAGATGTCTTCATCAGAATGGAAGATAGGGGGACGAGAGGAAGAGAGACCGTATCGTGAAGAAGAGCTACCTGAGGCATATTCATGAGCGACAAGGTTCACATACGCATCTTCAAGTTTAGGAGACATATGAAAAGTAGATGGAATATCTACCGATGTTGAGACCGGGGAGTTCGTTGAAGAAGATTCAATAGAATCACAATTGGAGACATTAAGGGAGTTCCAATGCATCGATCTCATGGATGACGACAAGTAGAGAATGATAGTGGTACTATCCATCATCTCGACATAAGGGGGGGTCATAATGGGTGTTTTAGATACCTCTTGTTCCAGTGTAGGAGTGGGACTAGAATCCGCAAGTAGAGGAGAGGTGGAATCACTACGAGCGGCCTCTAATTCATGAAGCACTTGAAGTGTATCAAGGAAACCTTCGAGACAGGGACAGCGATGAGAATAATGGCCATAGCTATCACACAAATCACATGGGTGATTCATGCGTAATGATTTTTTCTTCTTAGCTAACACAGGTAAGGTGACATGGACCTCAGGAATTTTAGAATCAGAAAAGGTATCAGAGACCACATTCTTGACATGAGGAAGCTCACGATAATTATTGGTGGCATGAATAACGAAATCACACAAAGCAGATGGAAAAATAGGATTTGGTGGCTTAGGAGGAGCTGGAGTTACTAGGGGCGCCTTGTCTTTGGTTCCCTTTTTCTACCATTCCCCCCCTCTCCAAATGCTTTCGAAATAGGAGTAGGTTCATGTTCCCATTGATGTGGAATTGAAGCAGAGGTAGAGGTAGGAACAATAGGTTGGACCAGGGTCAAAGCAGTGTAAGGTTTGATTCAATTGGTGGGAGTGTTTGCGAGAGGATTAATGTACCATATTGGGATCCCCAAGGTAATGTTAGGCAAACTCAAAGTGGCCATGTCAGGTGTAGAATAAACTCCAGGGGGTGGAAATAAGAATGGTATCTGACTAGAAGGATAATGGCCTAGAGGAACTTCTCCAAGATGGTTAAGGCTTGGGGGAATGGTTCTAGTTGGAAAAGGATTAGGAGAGATACCAGCATAGGAAATGATCCTTGAGGTGGAGTACCAGAAGGCTTGTTTGGGTTAGGAATAGTAGGTTGCGAAGGTGTTGGCTGCAATGAAGGTAGACCAGACTGTTTGTGGGTGGCCCGTGATGCTTGGATCATTTAAACTCTCGATGATCTAGGTTATAGTAGGTGGTGGACCATAATAAGCACCAAGCAAAGTGGAATATTTGTAGACTTCAGGACATACATTGGTGAGGGACGAGATAGTCTTATTGTCAATCACAGAGGAAATGTTGGACTGAGGTGAAGTCTGAGATTTGGGATCGTAGTACGTCAACTGATCGACGGTGACAATATTTCCATTATGGGGAAATCACTTCTTATGGTGAACTGCATATGCGACATATGACATAGCATAGGTATAACTACGAACCAAAAGGATGTTATAGTCTAAGGAAGCATCGATGACTTCAATGTCAATAGAGACAATATTTTCAGAAACTATGATTGGATAGTTATGATATAAGCCAAGGGTTGTGATGGATGATTGTCCCAAGTACGAAGAGTGATGGTGGATGGGGATAGGTCAGGGAATGAAGTTGTTTCCAAACACTAGCATCCATCACACAGGTGGATGTGCCTTTGTCTATGATACACCGCTAAACAATGGTGTTTCTAATGGAGACTGGTATTTGAAATGGAAGGGATGAAGGTAGGGGAGGATTTTCTGACTTTTCAACATGAAAGACAATTATATGATCATCTTGGGGATACATAGCACCCAAACCATAGATTGGAGCTTTCTGTTGGGATGGGCACATCTGGAGAACTTCCAGCATTGACATGGCAGCAAGAGACTGCACCAAATCATCTACTATGTTATAGGTATGGGCGACTTAGCAAAAGCAGCATTTTGACGTAATGGACCTTTGGAGATCTTCGGAATAACCTTGACCTTAGGTTGAGGGACCTATAAGGTACCATTGGATGACAACAAAGGCATAGTGGAAACTTGGGGTTGGGACTCAATCACTGACTTACCGGATGGCTTGTCATATTGGCACAATCGAGTCTAAAGGTTAACTTGCTCGGTATTGACCTCATCAAAATTCAACATAAGAATCTGATAATCATGGTGAAAAGATGGTGGAGATTGTGTAGGTTGGGTAGCAATGTATCCTTGGTGAGTAAAAGTATTGGTAAGAGTGTCGGTTGAGATGAAGTAGGTGGGAGAGGAGGAGCAATGGGGTGTGGTCCTTGAGAAGCAGTTGCTTGAGCTTCCCATACTTGACGCATATGAGGTAAAAGGGGACACTCATGATTATAATAGCCATATACGCCGCAACAAGCACAAGGTTTGTTCGTATCAAGACCCTTGTTTTTCTTGGGATGTCCGCCCTATTGTTGGGTTGCGGAATTAGGTTGAAGACCCTGAGGTGCATGGGGTGGTGGAACCTGGCTACCTTGATTACCTTGAGATTTTTGGTTCCGGTTACCCTTCCCCTTGTTCCTTTTATTGGGGTTGGGGAGGATTGGGTCCTCTCATCTGAACGTACACTTGACCTTATGGAAGAGGTTTTTTCTATGGCAGAGGGGGAGAAGGCATGGGGGGTTGGGGCACTTGTGTCAGAGGGGACGTATCACTAGGCAATGCATATGAATAGTGAGGAGAAGGGGAAACATTGGGATAAATAGGTGGAGTTGGCCCTGCCATCTATTGATGCGGATGAGGATATGCATATGGCGTGTTGGGACTTGGATAAGAGTTTCCATGTGGAGGATTGGGGGAGGGATAAATGTAAGAGGAAATGGTCCCTCCCTGAGGTGGAGCATATGGTTGAGGGTGTGAAATGGTTCCAACTATGCCATCCGCGGCATGAGATTCCCCCAGTGCATTAGAAGAACGAGGCTGAGGCCAATCAAGGATGATAGTGTAAACATAACTTGACTAGGCGTAATGCTATGGGGTAAAATGCATGGGATGAAAACTAACCTCAAAGGCCTTCCTAGGACCTTTGACAGACTGTAAGATTATCTACAAAAGCTACCAGTTACACACATGTTCATCTATCAAACATAAATTGACAGGGTATGGAAAGAGGATCACCTTTGGTTCCTTCTAGATTCACTTGGGGATCTCCGCGTGGAAAGAAGAACTCCTTCTAAGCCAACTCCAAGACAATTCCTGCACAAAGGACAAGGTAAACCAATCACATCATACGCTTCTGAAAACAAATGTAAGAACCCATAATAAACATGTATAAATGTATAACTTAACTACTCAACTTGACAAGTATCAGAATGAACAAATAAATACACAATATCACCAACACTTTGGAGTAGGGAACACAACTGCAGTTCTATATTCAGAATGGAAGAGTGATTACAACAATCCATTGTGTCAACCTTCCGTACCTCTTCTTCCTCTGTCTCTCCTTCTTTCAGCTAGCTCCTTCAAGAATATGACAGTTCACAACAGCTCTATGGGCTATTCTTCCAAATGCTCTGATCCCCTTTGCAATGGCCCTCTCGTTGCTTATATAACAATGAAATTAGGGCTGCCAAGCTCCATCTAGAGTTCATTAGGACAAAAACCATGAACCTTCCCTGTTTACAAGCTTTTTCCCATTTGCCTTCATTCTCAAAATAGAATTTCTGCAAATATCTTGATTTTTGGAGTTTCCTTACTTTTCTTGCACAAATTTAGGGATTTAATATCTAGATATTTATGGGTAGATTTTTTTGGCATAACCTTTTGAACATCACTTAAGTTCACTAATGCTCCCCTTGGTCTAATAACAACAGTTAGTAGGTTGACTAACGCTCATTTATGCTTGTTAACAAGATTTATAAAAGCAGGTTGTTAGTGTATAGAGAGCGTTAATGTGGATTTTGGGCCTGCAATTGTGGTCATTGCTTCAGTCATGTTGTCTTTCACCTCTAAGTTGATTAGGAGGTCAATTTGTCCTATAACACGTAGATTAGATCAAATTTTAAGGCTTATTGGAGCACATCTTCCTTAGACTTAGGGAAGTGTGATGTGACATATTTATCAATGTGGGCCTAAATATATCTAAGGAACAAATCCATGTAGACATGGTCTTCAAATTTAGGAGCTCTACAGATGTTCCTCCTTCTATACCATTCCTGGACATGGTCAGATAGATGGGTGGCAGAAGTTTGACGGAAACAAGTAAAGAGTTCGATATTAGTTTCATAACGAAGAGGTAATTGGAAATAGGAAAGAAACACTTTGTCAAGAGTTACAAAAGTTGAATGAGTGGCTCTGGATTGATCAACATAACACTTAGCAAAAGCTCCTATAAGCGAGCATTGGAACATACGAAGATGGTTGGAGTCTTTAGTGATGGAATTTGATGAACACCACATGTGGAATGAGGGAACATGATTAGCAGGATCTTCTCCAGGATCACCTTCAAACTTAGGGATTTCTTAAGGGAGTTTTGTAGGCATAGCTGGCCAACTGGGATCATGTAGAAGAGGATCATTAATGAGTTGGCTGAAATTGGGGAGACTCAAACCAACCATAAAAGGAAGCAATGGAGGAGGAGTGACCACACTGGTGGGCATTCCACCGGTGGGGTTACCCTAATTCGTACCTGGGTTACCACCCTGGTTTCCTACACCCACATTGGTGCCTGACATGGTGGCAGTATGGGGTTGAGAAGACATGGAATCAAAGGAAGAACTGGATGAATTGGTAGAATCAAAATCAAAATGATGACTCGATGAAGGAGGATATACTCGAACTCGATGGGGAGGAGTAATATTTCCTAATGGGAACTGAGGGTGAATACCTCTAAGTCTTTTTGACAAATGCCTAGAGGGTGAAATGATGTCAAGACAATAATGACCCTAAGGACTAAAGGGTGATGGTAGTAATAAAAGAGAAACAAACAACAAGCAAACACCTAGTGCAGTGGTGCCAAGTGTAAACTAAATATATTAATGATGTTACTCTAATACAAGAAAACACGTCCTATCAAAGAAAAATACCTCTAGCCTATAGGTGGTCTAAACCCTCAAACAATCCTAAATCTATTGTTTTAGATGGCCTTCCAAAGAACTTCTTACTTGATGGAATCTCATTCCCGCAAGCAGAGTTGTCTAGAGAAAGGTAGGGTAGAGAACCGATTACTTCCCAAAACCAATCCTATAGGGTGTTTTCCTAATATTGGTCACTACAGTTACCTTTGTCCCACAGGGGTGGCTGAGTCTTGAGCTTCTTGGTGATCATCCAATGCATGGGATTCCATGCCATGGGTTGGTGAACCCCGAGGAGAACCACTCACGTGATTACCTAGCCTAACCCCCTCTTAATCGGGTTTCTGACGCACTCTGACTTTGGACCATGGGATGGTAAAGGATTTTGAGCTCCGTAATATGTCAACTTCTATGTCTCAATGAAAGCGATCGATGGGTATTATTGGAAGCCTATCCCATTGATCCTACACCTACACTACAAATATTGTTTGGCCCTGGTTCCCAAGTGGTATTAATCTATGTGTGTTGATTTATTAAGGTGTAATGTTTCAAGTCTTGTCTTGGCAATTTTAACCAAGCTCGTGTTCGCTTAGGGTGTGAGTATGTGAAAATAATGTGTCAAGTGGATGAGTTAATTGAGCATGTTTGATGATTCCATGTGCTGCTGAAAATAAATTGTTGAAATATTGTAAATAAATCTGAAAATGACAGAAAATAATGAGCCAATCAAACACACATAACCCCACCCAAAAGGGTTATCAAGCAACTAAAGCAAGAGAGGGAAAACAAGATACTCAAAGACATATGAAAATGCCTAAAATACCTAATGTCAAGGGATTGAGATCTAGAGGCACTAATCTACTGTAAATGGTGCAGACAAACAGCAAAAATCAGAGATGAAAAATGTTGCAAAGGATAGGTGTGAAGCTCTAAAACCTAGAATTATCAAGGGGATCCTAAGGGAGGGAAGGAAAACCTAAACTATAAAGGGAGAAAAGGTAAAATAAACATGTCCAAAAGTGTTGATAAGTAATGGATCAGACTTTGGAAATCAGTGGCTGAAAATGTTGAAACCCTAGACTCCTCACTTAATCAATCTATTCCTAACAATGTGGAGGTGTACTCTAAACCCTAGGGGTTTTTCCTTCCTCGAAGAGAAAATATAAGAGAATCTAGGCCTAGGGAGGATAGAAAATAGAGGTGAAGTACCCTACCCAATATGCAAACAGCAATCTTGGAAAATCTTTAAAAAATCAAATAAAATTGGAAAAATACCAAAACGCATGTACTCACCTCAAATAGTGGAAAACACAGCTTTTGGGCCAAATAGATCGCCCTAGAATGCAGATCTAGGGCTGAAAAGTGTGTTTTTCTCTTGGGACTCTCGGTCGGCAGATCTTGGACAGACTTTTCCGTCTCTTGCTTGGATGGTATTTGTGACCTATAGAAAAAACTAGAAAATCACTAGAATCTGAAAATTTGACAAAAAAAAAATAATACTATATATAGAAATTGAGAGGCTAAAAATAGCTATAGAAAATCCTGAAATTTATTGAAATTTTAGTCACCTAAGAAAAATGTTATTACTTCAGTGGAGTCATCATTTTTTAGCGACAAATGTAGCTAAAACCCCAGTGGGGTCACCATTTGTTAGTGTGAAATTTCTTGGAAGGTGTACGAAAAACACTTCACTTGAGCCACTAGGTGACAAGTGACCCTAACAACAATTTGTGCCTACTTACACTTTAGATCTGCAACAAAAAAGTGGAAAACCCTGCAACAAACATATGTGATCCAAAGGAAACAACAATATAGATATTCAATGTAATAACCCAAATGGAAAGACTTTAAAATGAATAAATTATTTTATTAATGACACCTGGTGAAGGAGATCTACAAAAGGGTCTGCAAATCCCCCTCCGTGGGATGGGTCCTTTGATGCCCTTGATGCTTTAGTAATCGATCCTCTCTCTCAATATGTGAAAAATCCAAAACAGTATGGATAACTCAAATGGGAGCTCAAAAGAAAAGAGACGATAATGGTGATAATGATAATGATCATGGTGAAAAATGAATGGAAAAAACCCTCCTATTTATAACAAAGTATTGAGTTAACCTCGAAAATGCATAATAATAAAATAATATTGACCAAATCAAGATCTAATTGTTAGGAATACTTTATTATATTTTTTGGAGAGGTAAAAGATATTCAAAATGGTCAAATATCTTTATTTAGAAATAATTAACAAATAAAATGATTTATTAATTATTTCGCGAGGATTAAGAATGGTGTGAAATTGAAATAATTATTAAATAGTGATTTAACAATTATTCCAATCATCGAAATAAGGAATAATAAATAAATAGTGATTTATTTAATTATTCCTGGGGGATTTAGTCAAATGTGATAAGGAATAATTAACTAAACAATGATTTAATAATTATTCCTAAAGAAAATTAAACAAATAATGATTTATTGAATTATTCTCATGGGGTTTTTAATTTTAATCAAAAAATAATTCAATAAAAATGGTTTACTAAATTATTTCCCATGGTGAAAGTGAGTTTACTATGGTAAAATTAATCCTACATGGTGCATTTCGCTCCACCTAGTTAGAAATGACTAGGTGATCATTTTTTGGTGATAACAATATTTATATTTATGTTTATTATTTTTATATGAATTTTATTCATAACAAATGCCAACAATACTGTGACCTAACCTCCATACAATTGATATTCAATAAATTAGGGCATAATAGAAAAACCCTAGGTCATCAATTTATTTCATAAATTAGACAAAAAATCAAAAATTTTCAATAATAAGTCACCTACAAGATAATATGCATGTATAATCCAAGTATTTATCCAAGGCAACTTCTCCAAGACAAGAATATAGCTCCAATACAAAAAATGCTCCATAGATCGCGTCTCTCCAAGGGTACTAGAAGGTCAAAATTCTCTGAGAGAGGCCAAATTGTCACAAGGGATGATGAATGAAATGATAGATCCTCTCCTCTATTTATATGAGGAGGATGAGTCGAAATATTAGCCTAAAAGCACCTAATAATAAGTTAAATCACAATAAACCCTTGGATTACATGCCAAGCCACTAGCTTTGACATAAATGCTAAGAAAAGCCCACACATTTGAGCAGTGAGATCTGTAGGGATGAAATCATCCATAAAGTGAGCTCGAAATGCCAAGAGTTAATGTTACAAGGTGAAAAGTGTGATGTAGTACCATCTAAAAATCATTATTTGAGGGTTTGCCCTCAAATCCTAATTAATAGCTCTCTGTGGTCCAAAATATCATGTTGGGGCACCTGTTGATGGTGTTGGATACCGCCAACATGCAAGGGGGTCTCTCCGATGAAAGGTCCCAATTAGACTTTGCACCATTTGGTGTGTGATAGCTTCTAGAAATAAGGCTCAGTTTTCGTGTGTTCTTAGAGATTTTCCTTGGCTACAATGGTCAGCAAAAAAAACTAATAAACAGGAGCTTTCAAATGAACAAGTGAGTATGCCTTGTGGAATGTTCAGTTGTAAAATGTATCAAGGTTCTTCTACCGAAAGGGAGAGAAAAAGTGAGCCTTTAAAGGAAGAGTAATATTACTAATCTAGTAAAGACACACGAGCATACGCATACAGATGAATCGTTGGACAACTAGCAAAATATTAGTTCACATAGAGGCAACGACTGTTAAAACACATACAACACACCTTCAACAATATAAGTACCAAAGCCACCGAAAAAAATTCAATTTCCTTAGTACTGATGAAAACAACATAAATCACAAATTTACAGCCATTTTCTGTTTTCACATTTGTAAAAGCCATTTTTAGGGTTTTCAGGTCTCATTAGGTCTAGGGTTTGTCATTAAAGTGTTCTAAAAGCTCAATAATGGTCAACAAGCACATGAGGAGGTCAAATAAGGTCTCACATGAAATTTGAATAGCATATCAATACTAGGAGAGGGGAATGGACCCCAAATAGCACTTAACCAATTTAGAAAATAGCTTGGAGTCCTCAACAATAAGCTAAATGTTCAAATAATAGTCTTACAATATTCACGACATACACATGAAAGTGTGTTGGCTCAACGAGCTTTGAAATTAAGCAAAAGTTCCAAGATACATCAGTACAATGAACACCACTAGCTCCAATAGTTGAGTGTTAGAGAAACCACTTGCTCCTCCAAAATATGTATTTTCCTCTAATGCCTGGTAGAATGAGCCAAGGTGAAAATTCCTTTACATGAGCTATAACGGTGTATATATAACAAATGCGATGCTCATTCACCTCCATTGTGAATCTTGGAATACCCTTATGATTGTTTGACTTCTCTGTGACCTTTTGACTCCTTCATGACTTTCCACATTCTATACATGGCTCTTGGACTTTAACTTTACATTACATTTCATATACATTAAAATTACATATTCCACAAATGATGTGGCCAATGATGACATGACACTTTGACAAGATGTTATGAATATAATTTATATAAAATACAAATACAAATACAAATAAATATAAATAATAAATAATCAAAGTAATGATTATTTAAATAACCATTAGTTAAATGGAAAGGCATGTCTAAAAGACATGCCCAGTTATGAAGGGGCACCTTCCTAGGTATATAGTCAGGCCCTCGTTGTAACATTCATCAATTTTTGTACATTCATCTTATTAATAAAAATATTACTTATAATACATTTGTATTTTACATTTTAAAGCATAGTTACTCTAAAGTTTTGTTGCCTCAATTGTATCATAGCAGTTCAATCCTTTGGTTGTTAACCGTTGCACAGTCTAACCATAAGGTTTAAATCTAGATATCATGGAAACATATTCCCCAGATGATTCATTTGTTGGGTGTGAAGCATGATTGTTCAGAGGTCTTTGTTTCAGCCAGATGTATACCCCAGGAAGTTTGTACACCCCTCCACGCGGGGGGGGTGAAGGGGGGACTTGTTCCCCCCCCCCCCCCCCCCCCC
>APFE031502312.1:0-18152 GCA_000404065.3 Pinus taeda | reverse complement strand
AATAAATAATAAATAATCAAATTAATCATTATTTAAATAGTCATTAGGTAAATGGAAGGGCATGTCTAAAATACATGCCCAGTCATGAAGGGGCACCTGCCTAGGTATAAAAGCAGGCCCTCATTGTAACATTCATCAACTTTTGTATATTCATTTTATAAATAAAAATATTACTTACAATACATTGTGTATTTTACATTTTAAATCACAAATACTCTAAAGTTTTGTTGCCTCACAAGATATGACAAGACATTGATGACATGGCAATGTCAAGCCATTTTTGTTGATATTATTTTTTAGTCTTCTTGAAAGATGGTGCATGTTATTCTCTTTCCTCCTTCATCAGGCTTGAAAATAGGGAGTCTTCAATGTGATCTTGATCTCCAGTTGTTGTCGCAATCTAGGGTCCCTTTGTCTTGACTTAATTGATCATTTTGTCTTTGCGGCTACAAAGGTGTTTTCTGACAGGGTCTCCTTCATCATCATCTTGTCATAACATGATAAAATACCCACAAATAAAATGCACTCATAACAATATGACATCAGTATGTTAAACACCTAGTCTAACATGTTTCATGATAGCGATTAACTGAGATGGAATCGGGTGATAGGCTAGGAATCTATCTCAGGGATTGTGTAGTTGCATAGCTTAGGAGGTCAGGGGTCAAGACTGAGCCTTGATACTACACAGTGTGTAGTTAAGGCAAGACGAGGCAAGGAAACTACGCAATTGAGGGGCTTAGGAGGTCAGGCATGATGCTTGAGGCTTGAGGTTACCCATTACATATTTTATGAGGGACAGAGGCCTAGGGATTGCGTAGTTACATAGTTCAAGAGCTCAAGGTTGAGGCTTGTTGCTTGATATTGTGCAGTGCACATAGGAGGTTGACTAAAGGCAAAGACTGTGCAGTTCTAGAGCTCAAAGGTCGAGACTAAGCACTAAGACTATGTAGTGCGCATTTCTGGAAGGCAAGGGTTACACATTGTGCAATTCCAAGAGGAAAGGTCTAGACTTGAGGGTTGAGAATATACAATGTGCAATTCAGGAAGGTTGAGTGAGGCCAGGTTTCTCGGTCGGGAAGTTTTCAATATTTGGCTAAGTGTGGGATCAGTGAGGCCAAAGTGAACAAGGACAAAACTTGAGCATGATCACACACTTAGAACAAATGATGACACAACATTGATCACTTTGAACACATGAACACCATACTTCCCTTAATGAGACGACATTGCAACAGCGTTCCGCAAGTGCGACATAAAGGTACACTTTGTGACGACGGTGACAACAATTGTGCGATAGTGCTTGAAACTTTGGGAATGAGTGTGATACATGTCTACATGATAAAAATGACTCATTAACGCCATGGCTACCCCCTGAAACAAATCAAAAATACATATTTTTTATGTGTGATTCTTGCCATACTAAAAGGTGACACTTTTATTTTCTTCCAAAGGGGAATGGGATACTTAGAGAAAACACATGTGATGACTCTTAATACTTGTGAGGAAAACATGTAGAGCCAAATTAGGCTCCGAAATTTGGATGTAGGCCAAAATTTTGGAGGGTGTTGTAGTAGCAACAATAGCACCACAAAGGGGTATCCATGGGTCTCCAAATACTCATAGTGTCCTTCTCTACTCCAACGTTGAGGGCTTTCCAAGTTCTAATATCCCACCCAAATCTTTGAAGGTGATACCATCCTCATCTAGGCCCCAAATTAGCTTTCATCCCGTGTATGCTGCTAAGGCTCACCTAGGGGCATGCTAGGTCTAGGTTTATCATCTTGGACAATCATTAAATGTAGTGCGAAGTGGAAGAATGTCCTTGGTGTAGGAGGTGCCCAGGGTGATATGTGATGTGTTACTGCTTCTCAGAGACCCAAGGCCCTCAACGTTTCAATTATGGGTGCCAATATACTTCTCTAATGGCCTTGGTACCTATGGGTAAGGTGACCAAGACATGGGTTTTTGAACCACCTCACAATCACAACATAAACTCTATTTAAATCAAATAGTAACAAGGACAATAATCATTATTACATCTAAATAAACCAAGATTGAATGTAATGGGCTATTTAGTATTTCAGATAGGGATTTCCTTCCAAAATCAATGCCTTGAGCTTGCAATGGTGTTTCCTCCCTAGGTAGGAGTGGCTAAAGGACAACCCTATTAGGTGTTTCCAACCCCTAAAGGGGAGTAAAATTTCCTCGATCCACCCTTCAATTAATAGGTGTTAGTGAAAAATAATGATGGTATTGAAGGGTGAAGACTTCATGGCCAAGTATTATAGTCAAAGGGATCAGCGTGATGGGGATCTACATCTTGAGTGTACAGATGTGAGGAGGTAGAAATCATGGATGCATGAGTTACCAACTCAACCTGTGTTTTTCTACCCCTCCTATGCGCCTTTTACTTTTGCTTGATTTTTCTTTGTATTACTGCTCGTAGCTTAAAGGGTTAGATCTTGCTTTAAATGATATTAAAGTTGCATTAACCCTTAAGAATGAGTCATTCCATTGTTCATTGGGGTTTGAACATGCAAGGATTCCTTTTATGATGTAATGGAGTAACATGTGCTCAGGAACCTGGTGATGCCCATAAAGAGTGAGGTAGAGCTCATGCTAGGATTTTTCTCACTTGTTAATTTGTATGTCTTGACCATCTATTGTATTTTGATATTATTTCTTTTGATTTTGTTTTACGGCCATGATATGCTCTTTCTTTCCTTTTTAGCTGCATCAACCTCCCAGGGAAAATTTCTGGGCCCTAACCAGGAATTGAGGATGTATGGGTGCCAAATCCCAAAGAACCAATGTTCAATTGAACCCGAATAATGGATGTGAGATAAGGGATTGTAATGTGTGATGGAAAGTAAGTATGAACAGGGATAGATGGAACTATGTTATCTCAATCAAGGCTTCTTTAATAGTACCAATGCTATACTCATTGGGCAATTAGGGGAGGCCGCATTGGACTACGATCGAAGGTTAACCTCCCATTTTAGGTGAGGGATCAAGATCACAGTCGAAACCCCTCCTTCCAAGTCACCCCATAATCCATATCAAATGCCCAAATACAAAAAATCATAAGCACTCGATTGAAAAATGTTTGAAGTACATTTTGATTGGAATCCCACCTTTGTCAATATGCTCATGTCGAATGGGTGAGAAGCTTATCACTGATGAAAGTGGTGGAGATATAATGGCATGTCATCAACAAGTGGTGGTTGTTAGCGGTTGCATGTCTAGTTGGTTGGATGTGAAGAATAGGAGAAAAGTATTCTCCTATAGGGTTACCCATTTTGGTGGGTAAGAGACCTATAGATTTCATAAGCTCTTATATGGCAAGAAATTATTCCCTACCACCAATCTTTGAATATTGTTGCCACGAGCCCATCCAAAAAAGGCATTGTTTCCCTCACAAAATTCCCAAAAACAATGTTGTACAATGAATTTATTATTGCTAGCCATATTCCATATTGAAGATCCTTGAATAGGGTTTTGAGCTCTCAATTGTTGGTGCCATGATTAAGAGGGGTTGTATTTCTTGATCTAAAGTTTCCTTTGTAACTCTTGGAAACTTTGGATCCACCTTCCCCATAATTTCCCCAAAAAAATTATTTAGAATATATGGATCACAAAGGCCAAGACCTCCTGCCATTTTGGGAAGACAATTTATCCTAGGGTACAAGGACTTGTTTTCTTTCATGCATAGCCCCTCCCCAAAGAAATTATCTATAGATAATTTTGATGGATCTAAAAATTCCTTTAAGCACTACCAACACAGAGAGAAGATACATCGGAAGGGCTTCCAAGATTGATTATAACAAGACTAGTTTACAAGAAAATTTTAGAGATCTGAAGGTCCAACAATCTGGTTTTTTGGATAATTTTTGGACTAAGGGAGTTGTCTACCAAAGGTGCCCCCGGATATTTAGCAGGGGGAGAACTGCACTAAAAGGCCAAAAATGTGGCTAGGTGCCCCTGCACTACTAAGTTAGTATTAAAGAAATAAATTTGGGTACTCACCTACATTAATGGTTGCACCTGAGGCCTCCATGAAGTCCTCCAAGATTTTTTTTAAAGCTCTAACTTCTCTTACTATAGGAACTCCCATTAACATTGTATCGTTAACAAACTATTAATGGGACATGGGAATATCATCACTATAGAGTCTTAATCCTTTTATCTTTCTTTGTTCTATCGTTGCCTTTATAGTGTGTACAACCCTTCTGCAACAAGAATAAATAAGAATGGCGAGAGAGGGTCGCCTTGTCGAATTACACGTGAAGACTTTAATGTTGAGGAAGGCGATCCGTTGAGAATCACTGAGAAGAAAGGGGTTGCAACCAAAGTCCTACCCAATTAATCCAACTACTTTAAAATCCAAAGGTTGTGAGAACTCTAAAGAGATAAGCCCAACTAAGCCTATCGAAGGCCTTAGACAGATCAAGTTTAATTAGAATTCTTGCCTTTTTATATTTTTTCAATGAATGGAGGATCTCATGGGCTACTACTATTTCCCTTCACTTCCAGTTTTCTCCATTGAAAATAGATTTGGCAAGAGCAGCTTTATATTATTTGCAATGACTTTTCGAAATTATCTTATGTATCGCATTGCATAAGTCTATTGGTTTACTACTACCAGGATCTTGAACCTTATCAAACTTGGACGCTAGTGTTAATTGTGTTACACTCAATAATAGAAATAAAGAGCATGCACTACAAGATTTGTCCACCATGTCATGGTATTCTTTTCCAAGGAAGTGCCAACAAGATTGGAAAAAAACTATCAGAACCCATCGAGACACGATACTTTATTTTTTGGCATGGACATTATTGCCTCTTTGACTTCAGCATAGGATACCTCTCACATTCAGCTAGCATTATGATCTGGTTGAACTAGTGTTTGGATGTTTTCCATGATCTTGTAAATTAGTCTCCATTTGACTTTGATTTGGTTCAGCTAGAAGCAGTCCATATTTAACCATTTCTTGTTCCATCACTTCATGATCTGTTAGTTTTCGCCATGATTCATCTTTGAGTGAAAAGATATTGTTATGGTGTCGGTCTTTTATCATCGATTTATGAAAAAATTATGTTTTTATTCCCTTCTCGAAGCTAGTGGATTCTTGACTTGTGCCTCCATAATATATCCTCTATTTTTGTGAGTAGTTTTCCTTCATTTGCATCTGAATCCTCAATTCTTCCCTCCAAAGGTATTTGTTGTTGAACCTCTTGCAACTATACCTCTAACTCTTAATTTGTTGGGAAAATATTTTCAAAATCCTCTTCGTTCCATTTTTTAATTATTAACTTAAGAATCTTGAGCTTTTGTTGAAACTTGGCCATATTTGAGGGACCTTGGAATTGAATCTCTTCACATAACACCTTTTCTTTCTCAAGGATGGAACCTTAAGCCAAAAACTTTTAAATCTGAAAGGCCCATTTTTATGGGCAATTTTGATATCAATTTCTAAACATATTGGACAGTGATCCGAACTTGTACAAGGAAGAAAATATAGTTATCGATCAAATGAGAAAATTACCGATTACCCATTTTTTTTGAGGTAGCAAAAAAAGTCTTCGATTTTGAAAAATCATTATTCAGAATAACCTTTTATTTTGGAGCATATTTTGGCACTTCAAAGTTTCTTATGTAATAATTTTTTTTAAATGTTACTGATTTTCATGCTAATTTTGAAAATTGTTGATGCAGTGATACCCATTTTTTTAAAGGGCTTATTTTTGGCACTTTAAATTTTTTTATGTATCAAGTATGAATATTTGTTTTTAACTATTAGTGATTTTCATGCTAATTTTGAAAATTGTTGATGCAACATAAACCCTTCAAATTATTAACACTTCAAATTTTCTACATGTATTAAATGTGATAATTTTTTTAAAATGTTGGTGCTCGTTTCCATGTTGATAAAGAACAAAAAAATAAAATAAGAAATGAACATGACCGAACAAGAAAACCCATAAAATAAAAGAATAGATATAAAAAACAAATTACACTGTAAAAAAAAAAAAAAAAAAAAAACATAAAACATATATAGATCAAATAAAGAAGTATATGGATAAGCATATTCAAAAAGAATACATAATATTGAATCAGTGAAGAGTAAATAGAATAACAAAGATCATCATAAAACCATTTTTGTATTGTAAGTCAAAAATAGAAAATTAAAAACTGCATAGTTAAAAATAATAATTAAATAAATATGAATTAAATAAATTAATTAAAATAATTAAAAAATAATAATTATCTAGAAATAAAAATTAAATAATAAAAAACATATAAATAAAAATAAAAATAAATATAAAAACATTTCAAAAAAAAATAATAAAATAAAAAACATTTTTGAAAAATTAAAAAAAAAAACATTAAAAAAAAACAAAAATTAAAAAATTATAAACGGACTCCCACACTAGGTGACCGCGGGGTGGCCTGGGCGGCAGGGAACTCCCTGCCTAACACGGGCAGTCCTCGCGCAACCTAGGCGGCGAGTCCATTTTTAAAAAATTATATATATATATATATTAATTTTTATTTTTTTTATTTTTTTAAATGTTGTTTTCTTCTTCTTCCCACACTTTTGAAACGATGGCTCTGAGTGTGCGCATGGCCGCTCTGCTGTAACCCTAGCCGCACCCAACTGGTTACTCCCTCCTTCGCATGGTCTTCTCCACTATGGATCTCGGAGGTGGCCCTGAGGCCCCTCCTCCCCTGTCTCCGGAGCTCGAAGCTTTCAGATCCCTCATCTCAGCTGCTGGGAAACGTCTGATCTCCAGTTCACAGCAAAAGTTCGTCAAAAAGTTGGAAAACATCCCCACGGTGACTTTGCCTGTGGAGGAAACTTGCAGAACAGCATTGAACCTAGTCTAAAGAGGCCTCATCGGCCAGTTCAGAGGGCTATCGCCATCCCCGAAAGCAGTTGAAGAATGGGTTAAACGGAACTGGATACCTCTGATTTCGAAAGGAATAAAAATCCATTTCGTTGGCAAAGGGTTTTTTGTATTTGTGTTTGATAATGCGGAAGATAGAAGCCTGATCTTCAGAAACGAGCCATATTTTATGGGCCCTCAAGGGCTTTATCTGAATAGATGGTCACCAGATTTTGATCCGGCACAGGACATACCCACAGCAGTGCCTATATGGGTGCATCTTCCACATCTCCCCCTTCACTGCTAGAGCCAAAGATCATTGCAATCCAAATGTAATGCCCTAGGGATATACATAGACCAAGTGCTGAGGAAGGATCAATTCTCCTGTGCCCGAATATGTGTAGAGGTCGATCTGGAAGTCGAATTACCTGAAGCCATCAAACTTTCGGTTGCAAATTGGACACATATCCAAGAGCTTGACTAAAAACAGCTCCCCTTCAAATGCCAACACTGTCACGAACACTGGCACTTCGCAAGATACTGCAAGAAGAAAAATGAGGAGGCAACAGAGAAAGAAAAAGGGGAACAATGGAAACAAGTAAAGAAAACAACAAACAACAGACAGAACAATAAAAACAAAGGCAAAGAGACAGGGAACAAATCAGAGCAAGAAAGTGCAAACATTCATAACACGGGAAGCAAGGAAACCATCAACATCGAGGAGGACAAAAATCCTTTTGAATCTCTCAAAACGCCTTCAGATTCTCCAGAGGCAGAACGGGACGGTCTCCCCCAGCTGAACAACACCGACTCTTAAGATCCAGGTAATACTACAAGCCCGATTCCAAGCAGTACTTCTTCCCCTTCGTATGCAGACATAATTAAAAAAAAAAAAAGAAAACGGATGTAGAAAATGCGGGCTCTTCGGATGATGAGACCTTCGAGAGGCCATCAAAGAGAGCCAGAAGGAAATCAAATAAGGAAACCAGGGAAGAAGAATCAGAAAGACAAAAAACCCTTGGAAGTCAAGCCACCATTGAGATGACCCTCGGGAGGAATACCAAACCAAGGGTTCCTAAGGGAGGTGGACCCACCCCAACGAGTTGTAAATGATGCAGCTGGTCTCTTGGAGCTGCAAGGGTTTGGGGAATCCCACTAAGGCAGAGGCTATTAAAGATCTATTGAAAATGGAATCCACAAACATACTCATGCTTCAAGAGACAAAAATAGAAGGGGAGATCCTTCTAAACACAAGCAACACAAAATGGAAATTTGATTCAAGAAAGTTAGTTAGTGCTAGAGGTTCAGTTGGAGGAATAGGCAAATTCTGGTCTAAAGCCACCTTTTCTCTTGAAAGATCCTATGAGACTCAACACTGGATCTATACTAAACTGCGCCATACAACAAGCAACTTCATCTTAGCTCTTTTCAATATGTATGTTCTCATGCATTATGTTGAAAAGAAAGAGTGTTGGAAGACACTCTCGGACTATTTAGAACTCCTCAATCCTAAGAATATAGTCATAGGAGGAGATCTGAACATTATTATGGATCCCAAATAGAAGAGAGGTGGGACCTTCACAAGGGATCCTCTCCTCTTCACAGTGGAAAATCTCATTCTCCAGTGGGATTTAGTAGATTTCAAGCCAGTGAAAGGAGAATACACTTGGACCAACAATAGCATAGGGGAAAATCATATTTCAGCAAGGTTGGACATATTTCTCACCAGCAGCTCCATCATTATGGACAAAAGAATTATTTTCACCAAGATTCTTCCAAAACTTACCTCGGACCACAAACCTATCCTTTTCTGCTTAAAGGAAGAAGAAGACTTAGGCCCTCTCCCTTTCCGCTTTAGCCCTCTCTAGGCTGAAAGAGAAGGGTTTTTCGAAACAGTTCAATCAGCCTGGGAAAAAGATGTAACAGGCTCCCCAAGCTTTGTGTGGGAACAAAAAATGAAAAATGCAAAGAAGGCCCTAAAATAATGGATAAAGAAGGCTTTAAAATCCCCCACCAGCCAGAGGAAAGAAGCAGTCCATCAGTTGGCAGAATTCCAATTCAAACTGGAAAAGAAAGAAATCTCCCCCATGGAATTAGATAAAGAAAAATCTACTCAAAGGAAAACATATATCTCCTTTAGAAGTGAAGAATAATATTGTAGTTTAAAGTCTCGCAGCTTGTGGCTCAAAGTTGGGGACAGAAACACTACATACTTCCATAGACAGTATAGGGCTCGCCTTTCGCAAAATCATATTGCATAAATCACTACATCCAGTGGACAGGTGTGAAAAGGATTTGATAAAATAAAGGAAGCTGCTGAGAAGCATTTCCAAAACCTTCTTAGTGCTGAAAGGGACGGGAGCAAGGAGGATATATCAAATTTCCTCTCAAATATTCCAAACCTAGTCAGCCCAGGTGATAACGACATACTCTTGAGCCCAATTACGGAAGAAGAAATATCAAAAATTGTTTGGTCCATGGAGCCAGACAAAGCCCCTGGGCCTAATGGATTCTCAATCCATTTCTACATAATATGTTGGGAGCTAATCAAACCAGATCTTCTTAGAATGATACATGGATTCATGAGGAAGGCAAAGGTCGGAGGCGGAATAAATTCCACCTTTCTCGCCTTAATCCCCAAGGAAGCAAACCCAAGATCTTTTGAAAGATATAGGTCGATTTCATTTTGCAATGCTTCCTACAAGATTGTGGCTAAACTTCTGGCGAATAGAATCAAACCTCTTTTGCAAAAATTAATTTCTCCAACCCAAGGGGGGTTTGTGACAGGAAGACATATACTGGACAATGTCATCCAAGTTCAAGAAGCTTTTCATTCCATCCACTCTCGCAAAGAACAAGGTATGCTTATCAAACTGGATATGCGCAATGCTTTTGATAGAGTTAATCGCTCTTTCTTGTACAGGGTTCTTTCTTCCTTTGGGTTTAGCCAGGACTTTATCAACCTCATCAAAGCTTGTTTAGAGAAGATATGGATTGCTCCAATGGTAAATGGAAGACCTGCTAATTTCTTTATAGCCACCAGGGGATTGAGGCAAGGTTGTCCTCTATCCCCATTCCTCTACATATTGATGGAAGATTCCCTGAGTAGAAAGTTGGCCTTGGAAAAACAAGATGGCAACATACCTGGGATTAGAATTGAGAAAGGAATTGACCCAGTGAACCATGCACTATTTGCAAATGATTCATTTTT
Source organism: Pinus taeda (assembly GCA_000404065.3). Lineage (NCBI taxonomy): Eukaryota > Viridiplantae > Streptophyta > Pinopsida > Pinales > Pinaceae > Pinus > Pinus taeda. The sequence goes on along the minus strand of APFE031502312.1, from coordinate 8,050 downwards.
GCTTGGGGGAGCCTCTCCAAGAATAGAAAATTCCTTCAAAAGCATCCTCCATAAATTTTGTAGCATCTCGAGAGCTCTTATAAGCGAGAGGAAAAGCGTTGTGTATGGTTGGAACACAAAGCAACACATAATTGAGAAAATAGCAAATGATTTGGGCTTTATAGGATGTGCTGGTTGGGATAAAATTAAATATTTGGGCCTCCCAATAACGTTGGGCTCTAACAGAAATCAGTTGTGGGAGGAAGTAATATCGAAATTCAAGAAGAAAATTGTTGTGGGGAGGCTCTTCGCTCACTACTGGAGGCAAACTCACGCTCATCAAATCAGTCCTCACGACTCTTCCTACATACTAGGCTTCTCTAATGTTGGCTCCAAAATCAATCTCCGATCAAATCTCCAGAATTATGCGCAACTTTCTGTGGAATGGAGGACATAGAAACAATAACAGATTCCACTTGATAAGTTGGGATATAGTGAAATGACCACTCGCAGAAGGAGGATTGCAAATCCGATATCCCTTGTATGCAAACTTAGCTATGGGCTGCAAATTATTATGGCAGCTTTACGCTGAGCCAAATCACCTAGTCAGCCAGATTTTCAAGCTCAAATACCTCAAAAATCAGTCAATAAAACTCTTTACAGTGGAGAAAAACCCCAAAGGAACGCAGGCCTGGAAGTTGTGTAACAGAGGCATAGAATTCCTCAGATCCTACCTGTATCAAATTCCTAGAAATGGTAAAACCACAATGCTATGGAGAGATAGTGTCATGGGTCATCCCCCTCTAGCAGAAGTTAACGAAATATCCGAGTTAAGAGCCTGGTTATATGCAAAAGGAATCCGGAAAATAGAGGACATATCAGGCTGGGATAGCAACGGGAACTGGCAGCGTTGGACTTTCCATAGAATGCCAGAGCATTTAAAACCTCAGTTAGATGCCCTTAAAGAATCTATTTCTGATTTTTCTCCGATGCGCACAGAAGAAGAAGACTCCTGGGGATGGGGTAAGACGGGGGTGTATACAGCAAGTCAAGGGTATCTTCAGATGCAAAGTAAAAAGGAATCATCTCATCCAAAGCCTGTGTGGAAACAAATCTGGGATAGCTTCAACATCCCCAAAATTAACTTCTTCTTCTGGACTTTGTTCCACAAAAAAATTATGACTGGGGAAAACCTGTGCAAAAGAAACATAGCAGGCCCACATTGATGCGTCCTCTACAAATGCGCATTGGAAACTTCAGATCATCTATTTATAGAATGCGAGTTTGCCAAGGAGGTCTGATCCATATTCCTGAATCGACTGAATGTTCATCTTCCATCTCAAAGCTCGATTGGCATCATGTTTTCCTCTTGGAAAGCTAGCTACCCTCACAACATAGTTAGCAAATATATATGGCACCGGGTGTGGATAGCTGCCCCTAAGTATGTCTGCTAGAAGCTTTGGCTAGCCCAGAATGAAATCATCTTCAATAACTCTGAATTGCCAACAGCGAAAGTGGTTGAGCAGGCAAAGAACCTCCTCTTAGAAACCTTGAATCACTTTTCAGTGAAAGATGACAACTCTCTCCGAATTGAAGAAAGGATGTGGTTGGATGCTTGCACTTGTAAGGCCAGATACCCAGCAAACACACGACCAATCCATAAGGAAAGATGGCAGATCCGAGATCCAAAGGACAGATTCCAACAGTGGTGGAAATCCCAGGGCAAGTGCACAATCTTTTTTGATGGAGCCTCAAAAGGTAACTGAGGGAGGTCAGGAGCAGGAGGGGCAATCTTCTTCCGAATGGGAACAAAGAAGACTCCAGCTGGGGTCTTGGACTGAAAACCAACAACCAAGTAGAAATTCTCAGTGTATTGAAAGCTTGCCAAATGGCCAGAAAAGAAAATCCAAGCGAAATCTTAGTTTTTGGAGACTCAAAAATGTTGATAAAAGCAATAGTAAGCAAGAAAGGGCTTAAGGATCCGGTGCTAAACAAACAGCTAAGAAGAGTGAACAGAATCCTGAAGGATTTTCCCTCGTCTAAAATTTTCCACATTCTCAAAGGATTAAACAAGGAAGCGAACAGATTGGCAAATATAGGATGCACGCTACAAAATGGAATGATCAGTATAAATGCAGATACACCGACCATCCCCTAAGTGGGATACTATGCTTAAGTCAATCTGAAGAATGTAATGGTTGATTAGGCTTTGCCCAACCTGTCTTTTTATCAATAAAACATAACTGTTCCAGTTAAAGAATAAAAAATAAAAAAATAAAATAAAATAAAAATAAAAATAAATAAATAAATAAATGTTGTTTTCTTCGAAAATGTTTATTATTATTATTATTATTATTTTAAATTGTTTTATTTAATTTATTTTTTTAATTTTAATTTTAATTTATTTATATTTTTTTTATTTTTAAATTATTTTTTAGTATGTGGTTTTTTTTATTTCTATTTTTAACTTTAACAAAAATGTTTTTTTTAATGTGTTTTTTTCCTTTTTGATATTTTTTATAGGTTAATTTTGGTTTTCGTTTACATTTATGGGTTTTTTTATATATTTTTTTAATTTTGTTTTTGTTTTTTTAAGTGAATTTTTTATGTTTTTTCCTTATTTATTTCTTTTTAAAGTTTTTTGTTTTAATGGTTTTTATTGTGTTTTTTATGTTTTTTTATTTTATTTTATTTTAATTTTTGTGTTTTTTTATTTATCTCATCAATATTATTTATTTATTCTTTGTGTTTTTTTTCAAATTTCTAATTTATTTTCTTAAATTATGTTTTTTAAATATTTTTGCTTTTTTATTTATTTTTTGTTTTTATCTTTTTTTTTTAATCTTAATTTGGTCTTTTTACATTTTTTATGTTTGATTATTTGTCTTTTTTATATTTTTTTTATATGTATATTTGTTATGTTTTAATATATATTTTTTATTTACTTCTTATTATTTTTTTAACCTTTTTGTTTTAGTTTTTATTTATTTTTAGTTTTTATATTCTCAATATATTTGAATGGACATATATGTCAAAATAAAAAATGTGTAGAAGTAATAAGTCTAGGGGATCATTCTATGAGCCTTACCCAAACTGGGAGCTCTGGAGAGGATGGAGCCATAGACAAGAGAGAATGGGTAGCTGTTGCGTCGCTGCAACAGGATGGAGCAGCTAGTTGTACCATTTGCATACACGTCCCCCATAGTACAGGGTAGTCATTACAATATGCCCTCACTCCCGTAACTTGGTATTTTTACTTTGTTTTTTACTTTCCCGCCTACACCTGCTACAGTTTTGCTACTTGACCTCTAGCTTCCATCACTGGCTTGTCTACTTGTTGCTCCTCCCCCTGGCGGTTACCACAGGCAGCTGGTGTTTCATATTCCCTGACAGCGATGGACATCGATATGGTGGATTACTTGGAAGAATCATTAGCGGAAGGTTCTATCTGGACGACCCCGAGACCAACCAAGCTAGGGTCAATTTCGTTCAGCAATGAGCTGCATGAGGATATCTCTGGCCTCCCCTCTCTCTCAGGACCATTTGACCACCAGGTTATTCTGTCGGATGACCCTCCAACTTGGTCGTCCCTCTTCACTCCCTCGTCGTCTTCGTCTTCGCTAGGGTTTGCTACAGGATGTCTTAACCCTGACCCTCCGTCCCCTACCCCCGATCACTTTCCCCAACCCCCTCATTCCGCTTACCCCTCCGCTCCCCTCGCTTCACCTTCCACTACAGTTCCCCTGATCACGCCATGCTCGTCCTCCCTCCCCTCCAACAGTTTCACAAGCATTCCCCCTTTAGCAGAAGCCCTCCGTGCCGACTCACCTCTTCCCCCGCTGAACCCTTCAGCCTCGGAGCACGTCACAGATGATCGAGAAGACCCAGCAGTAGAGGTTAGGACCAGCAAGAAGACAAGGTGCTTTCGCACTAAAGCAGTTGATACCTTTCTTAGACTCGAGGAAGACATTCAGCTAGGTGACACTATGGACTTTGCAGACAGGGTGCTAGTAGGCAGAATAAGGGGTTGTATTTACACTGCAGCTCGTCTGAAAACTTGGGTCTCAGAGGTTTGGGGGCATCATTTAGCCGACCTACCCACTGTACAAATGTTTGTGAAAGGGTGGTTTGTCGTCTGTTTCTCCAAGCCAGATCTCACGAATTGGGTCCTCTTGTCCTACTGGCACTTCAAGCATACCCCAATCCTTCTGAAGCATTGGTCCCCGCTCTTCGACCTAGACACAGAGCAGCTTGGTGTTGGCCCAATATGGGTAAGATTACCAGGGCTCCCGTTACGCTTCTAGTCTGAAGACATCTTCAGGTGCATCGGGAACTCTATCAGCTCTTATATGGAATATGATAAATAGTATTTATCTACTGGCAAGATGGCCTTTGCCAGAATTCTGGTACATATGGATACAAGGGAAGGGCTGCAGGAATTAATCACCATTCAATGGAGGTCCTTCACCCGGAAGCAGCCACTGGATTACGAAGGCATACCATACAGATGTTGCAAATGCCACAAAATCGAACATGTGTACAAAGACTACCCACTGATCAATAAGAGAGGTCAACAACCTGTGGAAAAAGTTCAGGAAGCCTGTACCCCTTGGGACAACCCTCAATCAGCAATAGAGGTGGAAGATCCATCTCATCAAGACCCAACTGAAGCAAACAAGACACATGAGAAAGAATAAAAGAAGAAGTGTGGGAAAGCTCCTCTTCACCACCCTCCCCACCTCTGACAAGAGCTCAAGCAGCTATAGGGGATGCTCACTCCACGGGTATGTCAACTTCTCCTTTCTCATCTACATATACTTCTTTTGCTACTCTTGTTGTTACACAGTAATTTTTCACTGTCTCCCTGTCAGTCTCCCTACTGTGTCATGAAATCAAATCCATCATGCTCATGCTCTCTGAACTGGCCAAATGACCCTCTTTGCCAAAGTTTATTTCATCATCACGACTATTATTAAAATAACCGCGCTGACTAGCGGCTGATAGTGCAACTGATGCATTGCCAGCGTGGAAGCACACGGGTTTTCCGCGCTAGTCGAATTTCATGATCCAGCGCATCCTATGCTTGTATTAAGTCGCGCTGACATAACCTCCTCCGTTATTAAGATGCGACGTCAGCGCTCTAGTCCAGTTATACACTCGTGCTGATCCTGTTTGGGCGAGTTTGTTCTAACAGCTAGCCTTCTAGATGACTCCAGACCTGGTTGTTGGCCTTGTGAATGTCGCCCTCCCTTCTATGGCATGTCTATTCGTCATATGAGCCACCTTTCTTTGAGATAAGCTTATCCTTCCACCATTCATGGAGACTCCTTCTCCTATATAAGCCTCTACCATTACCATGAGAAGCTAGTTTTGGACAGAGTGGAATTCATAGTGCTTTTAGTGCTTCTCCTAGTAGGCAGTTGGTGTGATAAGTGTGGATTGCTAGAGAGCTTAAGGAAGGTTGTGAAGTCTTGTTGTCTTGTGTGAGAGAGAGAGTTGTTTGTCTTGGGAGATCTACCTCCAAGGGTGAATGCTTATGAGACTTGCTGGTTGGACCCTCTTGAGAAGGACTCAACGTCAGAACAATGGTTGTACCTTTCTCTGTTATTGATTAATAATAGATGACTACTGTTATGGTTCCATTCTCATTTGTCTTTGTAATGGTTAATGTGAATTACATCCTTTCTGACTGATGTATAATTTCTTTTATTAGATTTCACGCTTGGGTTTGTTTTTCTCTTTGTGTGTGCAGGTGTCCATCCACAAGGATAGTGGAGGATCGTGACCGACCAGAGCAAAGGAGCGAGAGCGGCATCTCTTCATCAAACAATAGCGCTGGAATCCAAGTAGGTGTTCATTTCCTACCTTTTAATTGCAATTAGGAGCTTGCATAGTAGCATTGATCGATTGTTGCTAGACCCATTCTGGGCTAGTAGGGATCGCCTCTATCCGTAGAAGGGATTTACCTCTCCAACAATTTCGCGACTCCGTTGGGGATGTTTGCCTGTGTCTCTTGTTGTTCATCCTTGTTTTTGAGTTTGATTGTTATTCTCTTGTCAAAGATTGGGGATTAGTTCTCTACTTTTAGATTTCCGGGTCCACTCTGGGAAATGCCTTAATTGTTTAAAAAGCTATTACCTTGGTCTGGGAGCTTTTGGTTTGATTCTGCCTGTCTTTTAGCCTCAGCGCGGTTTATATCAAAACAGTCGCGCTGACGTCGCGTATCTGTTTCTTTGACTTCACTTAAGTCGTGTCCTTCCGCGTTGACAGCGCAAAGTTGCTACGCGTGTTGTCTGGTCAGCGCTCAGTTGCTGAGGGTCACCCGCGCTGATCTTGTAGAATTTGATTTTGTTCAATTTTGTCTCCTGAGCCTGTTGGTTTGACTATCCCCTGCTCTTTCCACCTGGTCTATGACTTGATTTCTATTGTCTGAGCTTTGAGATACCTGCTTGCGAAGTCTTGTTCCACAAGGGTTCGTTTATTGCTTGCTTTTCGGTTTTGCAAAAACCTTCCTCTTCGCTTTCGTTGCTTGGTTTGTATCTTGCCATGACTTTTACAGTTGCTGGAATGTGTTGAATCCCTATTTGACTGGTTTTAACCCCCATCCTCCGGGTGTTTGCTTTTCTCTATTGATTTCGCACCCTAGCCCTAGGGCATCTAGTGGTCGTGTGTGTGTCAAGCCTTCCGTGGGAATCTTGTTTTCTCGTTTGACCAGCCAACTTTAGATTTGCTTTTTACACTTGCTCAGTGATTGTTGAAGTGTTTTTGGTTGTTTTCCAAGCGATTTGCTTCCTCCTTGTTTGAATTCCTTTTTGTCTTGCTGAGCTTAGATCACATAGCTCGTACAAGCCTTTGTGTTTTCCTTTGATTTGGAAAACAGTTTTGGTGTCTTGGGAACTTTGTTGTGTTTTCATCGAGTGATTTTATTCCTTTTGCTCAGTGTTGTTGTCTCTCAAAATTCATTTTAAGTGCTTTGTGCCATTGAAAAAATCAAACTAATATCTTTTGCATTCAATAGTTAAAAGGGAAAAAGAAAATTTCATTGATTTGTATTCTCGAAGGAAAGTTCTGTTTCCTTGCCATTAGCTGCATTAGATTGTTTGATTGCTTGTGTTCATTTTGTTTGATCGAAAAATTCTTAACCTTCTCATAGTTAGAATTCATCGAATGAAATGGTATTCTTTGGCATGTAGTTTGCATCTAAGTAATTGTGAGAGATCACACGGTAGGGCCTGAAATCGAAACTTAATTCAAGATCAACCATAAAATGAACTGAATAAACCTAACAATGCATTGGAACTTAACGCAAATATCTAGAGGTCTAGGCTAGAGATGTGCTCCGGTTCGTTAAACCTAGTCACTTTTGTTTTCACTCAAGGTTGGGTGATTCCTCCTTTTGTGACTCAACTGTGGTCTAGTACAGACTTGTACTCCCATGTACCGTCGAGTATATGGGGAGACTCCACTAGGTTATCATCCTTGATCATAGGAAGCCAAGTCTTCCGCCTTGTGAGTCGTAACACACCGAACACAGCATTCGGGAAGATTGACTGTAGTACGGAAAGTCCTTGGTTCTCATACGATTGCCGAGGTGTATAAGCAGTTTTACGGATTGCTTGGTAAACCCTTTGCTTAGAATCTCCAGAGTAGTCACTTTTGATCCTTTTCGGACTCCTTAAAAGAAAAGGTGCCAATGAGCGTCTTGTCACTTCGTGCTCATTAAATATTCGAAGGAGACTGGAGTCATCTTTTCGTCCTTTTCTCGACTCTTGAAACATGAAAAGGTCAAGTTCAGTTCTTATGTCTTAAAAATTTATTCGGCCACGATAACATTACCTGGTTAGATCTTGTGTGTGTTAGCTTGAGTAGGATTCTTTTCGTTTGCTATGGCAACTTTTCCAGGGTTCACCAACCCAAGTTTTCCTCCTGACGGGAATCCTAGTCATTTCCCTCCTCTCGGGAATGTTGGTGCTCCTTATATGGCGACGTTATCCCTTCCAGGGTTAACTGTCGGGTTGCCTGTTTGGTTGTTTTCAACCTCTTTGGTCCCTGCCGTGTCGGCTGCTACTCC
>APFE031502302.1:27060-41253 GCA_000404065.3 Pinus taeda | reverse complement strand
TTAAGAGTCGAGAAAAGGACAAAATATGACTCTAGTCGCCTTCGAATATTTAATGAGCCCGAAGTGACAAATGCTCAATAGAGCCTTTTCTTTTAAGGAGTCCGAAAAGGATCGAAAAGTGACTACTCTGGAGAAACTAGGCAAGGGGTTTACCAAACCAATTGTAAAACTGCAGAATACTTTTTACGGTACAGCAGTCAGGCTTCCCGAATGCTGTGTTCGGTGCATTACGATCGATAGGGTGGCAGACACGGCTTCCTGTGGATCAAGGATGATAACCTAGTGGAGTCTCCCCATATATACGCGACGGTACATGGGAGCACAAGTCCGTACTAGACCACAGTTGAATCATACAAGGAGGAATCACCCAACCTTAATGTGAGAACAAAAGTGACTAGGTTTAACGACGCCGGAGCACGACTCTAGCCTAGACCTCTAGAATGTGAGCGTTATGTTCCAATGCGTTTTTAAGTTCATTCGATTTATTTTAAAGTTGATCTTGAGTTAAGTTTCGGTATTCAGGTCCTACTGTATGTAATTTCTCAAAATCTCTAAATGCACTCTATATGCCAAAACATGTCATTCCATTCGATGAATGCTAATTACAAGAGAGTTAGAGAGCTTTCATGTAAATGAAATGATCACAATCAACAAAGAGTTTCCCTAATGCAGCTAATGCAAATCACTAAACTTTTCTCTAAGATCACTAATCCACTAATGAAAAAGAAAAGTCCTAACTTTCATTAACTGTTTCAAAGCAAAAGAGATTTTCTTTTCCAGTAATGGCAAAATGCACTAAAGAACTTTTTGAGAAATAATACAAACAAATGTGGAAAAACCGGTTGACCCCAAACAACTGTGATTTGTGCCCGGGTAGTGAAAAGAAATCGAAACAATGTCAAGATTGGTTCAACAATGATCGCTTAAACAACCAAGCAAAAGTAAGCAGAGAGGAAGGCTCAATCAAACCAATAGCAAGCAGTACACGAACCTTTGTAAACGAGTAACCAAGCAAAGCTGATCCAACAAACTTGGAACAATAAAACTAGGTCACAAAGCAAAAAGCAAGATTCGCTTCAACAAGACTCACAAAAAAGTTCTTCAATCTTCAGACAATGAAAATCAAGTCATAAATCAAGTGAAAAAGGTAGGGGACAGCAAGACCAAAAGGCTCAGGAGGTAGAATTGAAGAAATTCAATCCTACAGGAATCAGCGCGGGTAGAACACAGCAACAGAGCGCTGATAAGAAACTACGCGTAGCAACAATGCGATGTCAGCGCGGAAGCACACGACTTGACCGCGATGGTCTGATTTACAGAATCGGTGCGATTGTTTTGTGTATTAACACGATGATCAGGAAATCACAGAAAGGGCTATGCGATGGTAGCGCGACTTTTTTATAATAAACCGCGATGAAGCCAAAAAATGACCACAATCAAGCCAAAAACTCCCAAACCAAGGTAATCACTCTTTAAACAATCAAGGCACTTCCCAGACCGAACCAGGAAACCCAAAAAGCAGAGAACTAATCCCCAAACTTTGAAAAGAGAGCGAAAATCAAACTCAAGGAAAAATGAACAAGAGAAGGACAAAAGCTAGCTCCAAGTTGTTCAGTTTGTAAACCAAACCGGAGATTGACTGAAATGGCTTTGATCTACTTCGCTAATGCAGAGCAATAGCATTTCGAAGGCTAACTGGCCATGCTTCAGGCTCCGTCTAAAGCTTACAAATCAAACAACAAGGTAAAACTCCCCAACGGAGTCGCCAAATCGTTGTGTAGGTAAATCCCCTTTGCGGACAAAGGTGATTCCGCTAGCCTAACTTAGGTCTAGCAACAATCCAACAACGCTAACACGCAGGTTCCTAATTGCAAAATAAAGGCCAAGATGAGAGCTTACCTTGAATCCAACGCTTATATTCGTAGAAGAGTCGTCGCTCCCGTTCTTTCGCTCCGGCTGGTCACAATCCTCGCGATCCTCGCGCACGGACACCTACACATGCAAAGAACAAGACAAATACAAGCATAAAATTTGGGAAATGCAACTATGTATCAATCAGAAAGGATACAACTCAAACATCATAATAAAGACACATGATTGGAACCATAATGATAGTCGTCTATTATTATAGATAAAACAAAAGAGAATACAACCAAGTTCTGACATCAGATCCTCCTTTGGATAGGTCCAGCCAGCAAGTCCCTCAAGCATTCACCCTTGAAAGTAGATATCCCAAGACAAAACTCTCTCTCACACAAGTTTACACAAGATGGAAACACTTCACAACCTTCCTTAAACACTCTAGCAATCCCACACTTGTCACACCAGCTGCCTATCAAGCTCACGCTATCAGCAATGCTCTAAACACAATCAATTCCAAAAACTAGCAGCTCATGGCAATGGTGGAGGCTTAAATAGGAGAAGGAGTCTCCATGAATGGTGGGAGGATGAGTTTATCTCCAAGGAAGGTGGCTCAAATGACGAAACAGACATGCCAGAGAAGGGAGGGCGACATTTACAAGGCCAACAACTAGGTCTGGAGTCATCTGGAAGGCCGGCTGTTAGAACAAACTCGCCCAAACTAGATCATCGCGGGTGCATAACTGCACTGGAGCGCTGACATCGCTGCTGAATAACAAGGAAAGTCATATCAGCGTGATCAGATATAAGGAACAGAGCGTTGTCACATGAAATTTGACCAGCGCGGGAAAGTCGTGTTCTTCCGCGCTGGCAGCACATTGAGTCTGTTTAGGAGCGCTCATCAGCGCGTTTATTTTTACAACAGTCGCGATGATAGAAGAACTTTGGCAAAGTGGGTCATTTTGCAACATTAGAGAGAATGAGCATGATTAATTTGGTCCCATAAGACAGTAGGAAGGCTGACAGGGAGACAGTGAGAAATTACTGTGTAACACTAGTATTTTCTATTTATTTTGTGTTTTGATTCTCAAGCCTAGTATTCTAAGCTACACCATTGTGGTTGAACTATTTATTGTTATTAATGTTGCTTTTATCCCTCTGGCTCTCTCCTTCACCCAAAATTGTCTCCCTTTTCTTCCCTTAAATAATTTTGTTTTGTATCTACCCTTCTAGTTAGTTTAGTCTATGTTCATTTCCATTTCTCCTACTCTTCTCTAAGTTGCCTCTAGTCTATCCATTGTCCAGCACCCCTCTCTAGAAGTCCCTAGTGTAGGGTTTTGGTCATTTTTGGGCATAATTTTAATCCATACAATGCACCCCATGCATGGGCATGGGGGCCATTGTTCCTCAAGAAGACACAGTGCCCTGTCCCAAGCTCATTCAGTTGGTGAAATTTATATGTTTATGACCCTTCCTTAAGTTCAAGAATAAATCCAACATCTTAAAGCCTCGACGACAACTGGACAACAAGCCCATTCAGACTTTAAAATTCAAGTTGAAGTCTCTAGCTGGGTCTTCGACCTTGGCCATAGTAGGGTGTGTATGATTCAATATCTTCATTCCATTACCCTTCATTGGAAAATAAAGACTCTATTGAGATGCATCATCAAAATGAAACATGAGGACCACAATGAAATTATAGCATGCCTTAATGACATCCAATGGATTCAAAGACACTAACACTCTTGCCTGGTCAACCTAAATGCCTAATTGGTCCACATTGAAAGGCACCTTCAGTGTGGGTATCACTCTCCAACATGCCTAAGTACGCAAGATTTGGTCCTGACAACATCCTTTAATGATCGATGCATGCTTAGGTTTCTTGTTTTATGTCTATGATCAAAGAAAATTATTTTATATTCTTATATCATTAACAGCTATGGTATGTTAGTATTACCCAACAAACAATATGTAATGGTTGTGACAATGGTACCAAACACCCATCTTGGTGTAAGGATGCTCACTGTAATAGAATTGTTTTTTCTCATTTTAAATAATAAAAAATAGATACAACACCTTCACCATGGTTGGTCTAATTTCCCTTATGAGAAGCTACAACAATAAAAAATGTTACTTATTATGTTATATATACATAATTTATAATCTAATAAAAAACTTAAGATAACAAAAAAAAATATATATTAATAATAATACATAAAAATATTATAACGCAATAAATTTTTAATATAAAAAAATAATCATTATTTATAATAACATTTAATTAATTAATAAATAAAATAAAACTATTATAATGTCCATGATCTGAATTTGCATCTTGTCCTGATGATGAACCACACTAGATGGTTCGAAATGCGTCGACAAAAAAACTCTAATGTGATTAATACTGAAAGATGTCATAACTATTATAATATAATTATTTGTTAGGATAAACAATATTTTTTCGATAATCATTTAATATAACACCATACATGCAAACATAAATGCAATATGGATTTAATCATATGGAACACTTTCGTCATCCTAAAATACATGCAAATTGGATTAAAAGCCAAATATTAAATATTGAAGGCTCTCTGTTGAAAATAATGGAGAAAGTTTGTTTCACGGTTGTGTGTGCGCCTTAGTTTAGATTTAGTTCCTATTTTCTAGGAGATGGTTTTTATCTCCCTAAAGTGACTCTGTAAACTTATTTATTCTCGATTTTATGATTAATTGAATAGAGTGTACTGCTTGGGCAATCTCCAGGTGTAACTTGCACACCTATGAGCTCCCAGTTTTTAGTGTGTAAGTTTCATTCTATGCTCGTCTTTCCATTTTTTAACATGGTATCGAAGTACAAAGAATTGGGTCTCTGGCGAGTGAGCCTTGTTGGATAGATTGAGAGCCTTAGTGGCTGAGTTGAGCCTTGGTGGCTAGTTCAATTTCCTTTGTGGCAAAGCACTGAAATTTTGAGGAAGACTGATCAACTCTGGTTTTAGGGGTCAAACTCGTGCTGATCAGTGTTGGCTCTGCACTGTGAAATTATGTGAAAACTTATAGAATTTTTCGTCAGCACGACCTGTAGTACGGTGAAAGGGAACTGGTGTTTTTTCCTATTAGAGGTGGTATGAGGCCAGAAGTGCTTGAGTTGGTGGTCCTGTCTAGCATTTTTTTGAAGGCCATATATCGAGAGTTCGATTCGTGGATTGATTGTTGGAGGATCTGGAGTTCGATCCATAGATCGACTGTTGGAGGATATGGAGTTTGATATGTAAATCGACTATTGGAGTATCTGGTGTTGGATCCATAGATCAGGTGTTGGATTACTGGATTTATAAATTGGACCAGTGGATCTATTAGTGGAGTCGTGGTTTTGTCACACTGAATAATCACATTGTAGAGACGTACCTAAGTGAGAGAAATACGCTCAATGGGACAAATTACGCCAACTGGAAGTTCAAGTTGCAGATATTGCTTAAGGGTTTCATTGCATGGATAATTGAAAATGGAGATGAAGCAAAGTCAACTGCAGTCGATGGTGCCACAACTGCATCTATTCAGGATTGGTAGAAGAGGGAAAATAAAGTGAAGGTGTTGTTGAAGATGTCGGTAAAAGACAACATAATCCCTCACATCCGAGAATGCAATACTGCTAATTACATTTCGGTGACGCTCAAGGATTTTTATGAAACCAAAAACATAAATCGCCTGTTGTTTATGAAGAGTAATATTGTCTCAATCGGAATGGAGGAGAATTAATTCATTGTTGCATTCATATCACAGATCAAAGAACTAAGAGACAAGTTGGGAAACATAAGGGAGAAAGTGTCCAACACAGATCTTGTCATGATTACCTTGAATGGTATGACAAAGGATTATCAAATGTTCATTACAGGGCTTGCAATGAGGGAGAAATCTCCCACCTTTGAAGATTTGACATGTATTTTGATGCAGGAAGAAGAGAGGCATATGAATCTGAAGCCTCAGAATGCAGATCTGGAATTGGCGGTGAAGAAAATGTTCTTCAAAGGGAAAAAAAGAGGAGGACAAAAAAACGGCGGTCCATCTAAGAAAAATCCATTTCAAGGTATGTCATCTGCTAGAAATGATTAAAAAGTTAAGTGTTTTTACTATGGTAGAACTGGTCATATTGCTAGAGATTGTTATAAAAATAATATTGATGAAACCAAACATAGACACAAGAGGCATACATGGAATTTTGTTGGTGAAGATAAGAATCGTGATCTTAAATTATTTGTTTCTGATGCTGCTCTTTCTACTGAGACTGATGAGGCTAAAACTTGATTTGTAGAGTTTGGAGCATCCATTCATATGACAGGTAATAAACACTGGTATGAAAATTTAAAGGAGACCAACAATAGTGCGAACATCTACCTTGGAGGTGACAAAGCATATGAAATTAGAGGGTATGGAGATATTCCTATGATATTGCCTAATGGTAATATCAGGAGCATCCAAAATGTAATGTATGTACCTGGTATTAAAAAGAATTTGATCTTTTTCTCCAAGATTGCAGATCAAAATTTAAAGGTAGAATTTTCAAAACGTACTGCGTTATAAAGGATTTACTGGATCATTAGAAGTTGGTCGCATCAGGATTACAAGTTGGATTCCTTTATAAGTTGAATGTTACAAGCGTGCCACATCAATATTTAACTTCAATGACTATGACAACAGAGAACCTTTGACATCAAAGGTTTCGTCACAACAACCTTCAAGACTTACTGTTACTACAGAAACAAGGTATGGTTGATGGAATTCTTGTTTCAAATAATGAACATATTGATTGTGAAGGTTGTGCACTTGGGAAAATGTACAAAGATGAATTTCCCTCTAGCCTAAATGGGAGAAAGAAAGACATACTTGAACTTGTGCACATTGATATATGTGAACCCATGCAGACAAGGTCCTTGGGTCGAGCTTATTATTTCTTGTTATTTGTTGATGAATGCACATGATTTACATGGGTATACATTCTTAGAAGGAAAAATGATGCTTTCAAATATTTTAAAGAATTTAGAAATATGGTTGAAAAGCAGACATGGAAAGTCATCAAAATTCTCCACTCAGATCAAGGGGGAGAATACAGGCTTGGAAACTTCATCAAATATTGCATAGATCATGGGATAGCACAACAGTTTACAGTACCCAACAGTCCACAACATAATGGTGTTGCAGAGAGGAAGAACAAAACTTTGGTGGAGTGTGCACGCCACATGATAAAAGGTAAGTACCTATCCAATGGTTTTTGGGTAGAAGCAATTAGCACTGCAGTTTACTTAAAGAAAAAAAGTCCAACTAGGTGTCGTGATCTCAAGATTCCATTTGAGGCTTTATATGGTTTCAAATTTGTAGTCCATCACTTGAGAGTATTTGGCTCTAAACACTTTTCACACATTCCTAAGGAAGATAGGAAGAAATTGGATGCTAAAGCTATAAAGTGCATATTTGTAGGGCATTGTTCTGATTTCAAAGCATATAAGATGTTTAATCCATCTACTAACAAGGTGCTTGTGAATATATATGTTATCTTTCATGAACATGTTGATGAAGGGAATAAGGACAAAAGTTATGAGGAGTGGCACATGCCTTCATTGATTGATGACAGTAATGATGAAGCCAAGGACAATCATTTACAACAACAACAACAATATAAAGAGGAACCTAGTGATATGGATACATTCAACAGTCGAAGTCCATTCAAAGGTGAGCGGGAAATCACACAGGACAGAATTAAGGCAAGTTCGTTACCAAGGAGATAAGGTAGTCAGACTCACTTACCTGCATGGTACAAAGACTATGCTCTTATGACTAGTATTTTAAATGTTGTTGAACCCATGAATTATAATAAAGCAAATCAGTATAATGAATGGAGGTCAACTATGAAAGAAGAGTATGAGACCATAATTAAAAATGAAATTTGGGAATTAGTTGAACTACCAAAAGGAAAAGAGCCCATAGGTTGTAAATGGTTATTTAAACCTAAGTTCAAAGCAAATGGTAATGTAGACAAGTATAAAGCTAGGCTGGTGGCCAAAGCTACTCACAAAGAGAAGGAATTGATTATGAGGAGACTTTTTCTCCTGTAGCTAAGTTAAATACCATTAGAACGTTAATAGATCTAGCTACTAAGTACCATTGGAGCCTACACCAACTAGATGTGAAATCTGTTTTTTTTAAATGGAGAGTTGAAAGAAGAGGTATATTTAACTCAACTAGAAGGGTTTATTAAAAAGGGGAACATACACTTTGTCTGTAAACTAAAGAAGGTATTGTATGGAATGAAATAGGCTCCCAGGTATTGGTATGAAAATATAGACTCTTTATTCTTACAACATGGTTATAGGAGAGGTAAAAATGACCCAAATTTGTATTCCATATTTGATTCAAAGGGACGGATTGTGTTGATTTCTGTATATGTTGATGATTTGATTATTACTGGAAATTATAATGAATTTGTTGAAGAAATTAAAGTGCATATCTCACAAGTATTCGAAATTAAAGGCCTTGGAGAATTGCCTTATTGTTTGGGTCTTGAAGTCTTGAGAGATTCTGGACATAACTTTGTTGCTCAAGGAAAGTATGTCAGGGAATTGTTGAAGAAATTCATAATGGATCAGTATAAATATGCTACAATACCTATACAACAAAATGTTAAATTTCATAATGATGTTGGTTCTAAAGAGGTGGATGCTACATTGTACAGACAACTGGTTGGAAGTTTGATTTATTTTACTACAACCAGACCTGACTTAGCATATTCAGTCAGTGTGTTGAGTCAATTCATGACAAAACCTCTTGAAAATCGTTGGGTAGCAGAAAAAGGTTTCTTAAGGTATCCCCAAGGAACCATAAACTTTGGCATTAAGTATATTGATTCTTTTGATATTAAATTGATAGGCTATTCAGATCTAGATTAGGTTGGAGATATGAACAATAGGAGATCTATAACAGGGTATGCTTTCAATATTGGATCTGGGGTCATTTCTTGGAGCAGTGAAAATCAAAGTATTGTATCTTTATCATCAATAGAAGCATAGTATCAAGTTGTATGTGCAACCACTTGTGAAGCAATTTGGTTGAGGACGAGAAGAACAAAAGGATGTTATGGTGATCAAATGCAACAACCAAAGTTCAATCAAGCTGGAAAATAATCTTGTTCATAAAAGCACAAAACATATTGATACTAAATTTCATTTTGTTAGAGAAAAGGTTCAGCCCAAAGAGTTTTTTGTTGAATATTGTAACACCTATGAAAACGCCGCTAATATCTTCACCAAACCTCTAGGGAAGGCTAAATTTGAATTGTTTAGGGAGATGTTAGGTGTGTAAATGAATCCTTTCTCCATTAAGGGGGGAAGTTGAAAATAATGGAGAAAGTTTGTTTCACGGTTGTGTGTGTGTCTTAGTTTAGATTTAGATCCTATTTTCTAGGAGATGTTTTTTATCTCCCTAAATTGAATGTAAATTTATTTATTCCTGATTTTATGATTAATTGAATAGAGCGTACTGCTTGGATAGTCTCCAGGTGTGGCTTGCTCACCTGTGAGCTGCTAGTTTTCAGTGTGTAAGTTACATTCTAGTTTGGTCTTTCCATTTTTTAACTGTATCCTCAATAGAATTAAAGTTTTGTTTGAGCAAGTGAATAGGTACGGCCGTAAAATAATACATTGGCCGACGCTCAATTCAATTTGATTATCAAAATAGGGAAAAAGGGGGTGCTATTAATTAATGGATAATTTGTTGCTCAATGAAATTCCTAAAATTCATCTTTTGCCATGATTAAATGGTGCGGGTGAAAATTTCTACAATACATTGACTTAATCTACTCTCAACTCAACTCAATAATTGGGAAAAACAAATTATTATAAATATATTATTTCCAAATTTAAAAATTATCATAAAATCAAATATAAATCTTTTAATTTATTTATTTTTTATAAAAAAATTTGCAAATTTTTATTTTAAAAAATATATAAAAATTAAGTATAATAAAAAAAATTATTATAAAATTAAGTATAACCTTTTACCTTTATGAATTACGTGTAATAATGAAATGGCTTAATTGTGATGACATGGATACATATATCACGATGCACATAAGCGACAAATGACAGATATTGAATACAAAAAAGATAATATTTTACAAAAATATTAAAAATAAAAAATATGCTTTAATTTTTCATATTTGTGGAGAGGCCATTGTTTCCGGTGAGTATGTCATGACAAGTGGTAATAACATCATTCTGAAAATTCTATATTTTTAATAATATTTCTTAAATACTTTAAGATAGGGCTTGAATGGAACTCTTTTAGAAAAATCTAATCAGAAAAGAATCGATTAGCATTTAAATTTTAACGTAATTGAAAACATCCTATCACGTTTTTAAATAATTTATATACTTCAAAATTAGCAAAATCAATATCAATTTAAAATAATTCGAAGACTGTATCACATTTTCGAACGCTTCAAATACTCCATAGAAATTTCGAAGAGCTTGTCTCTTGCTCAGGAACAAGCAGATCCTAAATCTAAGATTTTAAATGATTCAATGACTACATCACATTATAGAGAAAATAAAACATTTTAAATTTTAAATAATTCATGAATTCATCGCATTTTCAAATGATATGAATTTAAAAAGTAACTTCTAACATTTTATCCACAGTGCATTATCTTCCACGCTGATTGCTCTTATTCCAAAAAAGGAACGATCAGACTCTTTTCACGACTACAAACCTATTTCTTTATGTAATATTTTGTTTAAAATCATTTCAAAAATTATAGCTAAAAGGATGAAGCCAGTTCTAAATTCCTTTATAACAAGGGATCAACACGTTTTTTTAAAAGACCGGAACATATTGGATGCTGTGGCCATGACTCAGGAATGTTTGTTCTCAATGCTGTCAAACAATATCGATGCGGCTATCCTAAAGATTGATTTGAAAAAAGCGTATGATTGTGTTGATTGGGGCTTCTTAAGAATCTCGCTGGGAAAAATTGGGCTAAGAATCCAAGGTATCAATTGGATAATGTCGTGCGTGGAAAACGTCAGATATTCAGTGATTATAAATGGAATTCCATCATCTTTTTTCCTAGCGGAGAGGGGACTTCGACAGGGTTGTCCCCTCTCCCCTCTGCTCTTCATCCTGGTTATGAACTCTCTCAGCCTTCAGATCAACAAAGTAGTTGCAGAAAGAAGATGTCGACCGATCAGGATCTGTAAGGACACTTTCCTCTCACACAATCTCTTTGTTGACGACGCCCTCATTTTTGCCATGCTCTGCAGGGCAACCTGTTACTGCCTAAATGAAATCCTCGAAAAGTTTCAGAGAGCATCTGGATTGGTTATCAACAAGAACAAATCTTTGCTGTATCACAATGAGTCAAATATAGATACTGTTCATTGGATCGCTGATCTGATCGGCATCAACCCGGTTTCGATCAAGGAAGGGTTCAAATACTTGGGTTTCAACTTGAAGGCAAAAGGTAATTCCAAACAGGATTGGCAATGGTTACTTGAACGCTTCTACAAAAAAAATCTCTAGTTGGGAGTCAAGATTTCTTTCCTTAGCTGGCAAATTTATTTTAGTGCAGGCAGTTCTATCTCAATTGGCTGTTTTCTGGGCCCACCTCTATTTCCTTCCTGCTACTATCATCAACAAATGAGCTCCTTGGCTGCCAATTTTCTCTGGGGAGGAAAAGCTTTTTAGAATAAGATTCATTTAATTAAGATGGCTTCTATATCTAAGTCGAAGAAGGCGGGGGGTTGGGGTCTTTTAGATATGCGCATTTTCGGGAGAGCCCTTCTTTGTAAGTCCCTACACAGAGGTATTTTTGGCGAGGGTCCGTGGAGCAAAGTTATCAATAGGAAATATTTAAAAGGAAGGAGTTTGGAGTTCTGGTTCAGAAGGAATTCCATGGGCACTAAAAAAGGGTCTTCTATCTGGTTAAGTTTCAGGAAAATTCAGCTTTTTTTCTCGGAAAATTTACGATGGAAATTATACTCGGGCTCAAGCATTCTCATTGGTTTTGACTCCATAGTTAACGGTTTGGACTCCTCCTTCTCTCCTCGTTTGGTCTCTTTCTTTCATGCAAAGGGTATTTTCACATGGGATAGGCTGATTAAATCATGGTCTCACTCTTCTCCTGTATGAAAGGATGGGGAGGACTTACATTTGCCTTTTTCCATGCGTCCTCTTTGGAACTCTGTAATACAGAGTCTAAACAGCTTGGGCATTCATCGTTCGGGCTCCAGGGATGTACTGGTTTGGGCTCCTCCGAAAACTTCGCTACCTATTCGAGTAAAGGATTTATATGCTTCAATGTTTTCAGCCCACTCGTGTAGTTCTGGTCTGCTCTTTCCTCCTCAACTATGGAAGGCTGCATGCCCTCTTAAAATGATTTTATTCTCGTGGCTGGTCTTCAGAAACAGGAACCTAACTTGGGAAGTCCTTCAAAAGAAAAGTTGGCATGGTCCGGGCAGATGCGCCATGTGCCAAAATGCGGCGGAGACAAATTTACATATGTTCTTCCAATGTGCTTCATCTCTCCGTATCTGGTATGAACTTTCTTTGTCTTTTGGTTTTCCTTACCTGATCTTTTCCTCTGTTCAGGATGGCTTTAAATGGTGGAGCGAGCAGAGTTTATCCCGGCGAACTTTGTTTATCTTTGTCTATTGGTTCTTGTGGAAATAGAGGAATGCTAATATCTTTCAAGACTCAAAGGCACCTCTGAACTCAATTCTGCTGCGTATTATGGCAAGTCAAGACTTTTTTGAATTAGGCCTTTTACAGTCAAAAGATGGCTGATTCAGGATCTTGGTTTTCAAATAATGTGTCTCCAATCGGGGAAGTCTGAATGCTTGCTTTTGTATGTGTTCAATTTTGTAATTTTTTCAGTTTATGTGCCTGTTTTTTGCGCTGATCGGTCTCAGACAAATCTGAAAGTTTTTGGACTGATACGATATTATATTTTGGTACCTGGTATCTAGGTATTTCGAGTACCTGGTACTCCTTGGTTTAACTTGGAAAATATGTTTCCTCATCATCTTTATGTATTTCAGATCATTATATTCTCTTAATATAAGCTATGATGGTTTTTCTCTCTGAAAAAAATAGTTAATGGAATTTAAATTCAAAAAATTGTAGATGTTTTGGTTTATATATATATATATATATATTTGTCAATTTTACTTAATATTCGTGGGAAATTTTTTAATACAATAAGTTTAAGTTTAAATCGTAAAATCTAAAAAGTTAGAATGTTTCAAAATTTGATTTTTTTTTAATATATGTAAAAAAATAAAAAAAATATATAATTTAAATTAATAAAAAATAATAGGAATTGCTTTTAGTGAGATTTTTAGTTTTCTAGTGCCGAATTTAGGGGAAATTTTGAGGTGAAATCTTGATTTATGTTATTTAAATTGGTTTTTTTTACTATATATATGGATTCAACACCTTGACAAACCCCTATGATACTTTGATTGTGCAGGGTCACCCATCAAATTTGTGATTTCAATAAATTTCCTACCAGATTTTAGAGAAGTTGAACCAGAAAAACCCACTAGAAAAGCTTCCAAAAAGTCGCACTAAAGACAATTCCAAATTCGTATATTCGTCATATTGAATTAAAATACTAATTACACTTAATTTAAAAAATAGTCACCAACTTTAGAACCAATACATATCTAGGAAGTGAACACAGTAATGATTATGAGTTAGCAGTGTTTGTTTGCACCACAAATTTGCCCAAAAAACAATAGAAATTTTGGCATGATTTTGAGAAAATCAAATGAAAAATCTCGATTATAGTTGTTAAGCTTCATGATTTTTAGTGCTTCAGAAAATCTAAATGATATTGATTTCAAATATCATTTATAAAATTTCTTTTTTTTTAATACCAAAATCTAATAAAAAATTATTATCACAACAAAATTGTAGCAACTAAACAACCCCGTTTGATTGTGGAATGCTAACAAAAATAATATTTAGTGTCATTGGATATTGTACCAACCGGATTATGTAGGTTGGACGGTAGCAGTGGGATGACCATCCAACATCTATCTCGAAATCTTAAAGACTTTGTAGCCCGGTGGATCGTATTATCTATGAGAGGTAACATCTTCGTGCAAAGTGGCAATTTCAGAATTAAGATGGATTTGGCATACATTGAATGCTTTGTCTACCTTTCTTATTCTAGAGCATTGAACAAAGCATTGAATGCATTGTCTACGTTTCTTATTCTAGAGCAAAATATTTAATATGTTTGGGTCTTTGTTTGGAAGTTAGAAAAAATAGAATGAATAA
>APFE031502302.1:9858-24966 GCA_000404065.3 Pinus taeda | reverse complement strand
TAAGATAAGTGATAATTTGAAGTTTTTTTTTTCATTTTTTAATATTTTCTAAATACTTGTTATCACGTAAAAATTGCAAACTCAAAGGTGTGAATCAAGGGCCAGAATATGTCAAATATCACCAAAATCAAAGGTTCTCAAAGATAAAATATCAAGTGCTCATAAGCAAAGGATTAGTTATCAATCAACTTGGTTTAATTAATCCACACAAATCCACTCTTTCGAATTTGCACAAATCATTGTGATTGTTTCTCCGACCACTGCATGCATCCATAGGAAGTGACATTTTAGAGATATGTGGGAAAACCCACCTTAATTTGCCTCTTGGTAGGTGAAAGTACAAGGTCAATTCCTCATTTTTGACCCTTTACACCATTAAGAGAGAGTTATGGAACCTCAAAAGGACTCCTTTGGTCTCCCACCAATTTGAAAGTCTCGCTCAAAGATTGAATCTAATTAATGAGCCAAGTATCAAATCTAATTAATGATCCAAGTTGCAAGAAGCCATGGAGCTTGGCCTATAAATACTACTCCATTCGAGACCATTTTAAGAAAGCCAAATCATATCAAGAAGTTTCGGATAAAGCCTGAGCTTTATCCGTAAAAGAATACCAGTGTTTCATTTTTTATAGAGATAGAAGGAGAATGGCACTCCCACCAATATTTCAAGGTGACAAAGAAACAATGAAAGTACCAAGTTTATCAACACTGGATATTTATCCAAAGGAACTTAATGGGACTAATGGCGCTCAGGTCACTAAAGAAAAAGTCGCTCAAAAGGAAAATTCTCCAAAAGTAAATATTTCAAAGACAGCAAAGCCTAAAAAACAACTAAGACATCTATAACTGCTTAGAAAATCTCTTTACTTAAGAAGACTAAAGAGATTCTAGTTGAAACTTCGAAAGAGACATTGTCTTGTAAAAACCTTGATGAAGAATATGTGAAGTTTGAAAAAATAATTCATGAGCCAAAGACTATTGTTACACCTGTCAAAAATCCTACTGTAGATCATATACATATAGAAAAAACACCTATGCATATAGAGAAAGAAAAAGGATCGTCTTCCACAATTGCAAATATATAAGTTGCTCTGGCCAACACCAATTTCCTAACCAAAATCTTATCAGTTCAATCCCATCCATAGTTCAACCATCAGAAGAAAAGACTGCTATAGAGTTCGAGATACATGAAATGCCTCCCATTGAGGTATTTTACAATCCAAAGCAATTGTTAAGAAATGCATAAAAAAGAAAAGAACATTAGAAACACAAGATTTATATATCGCTACCACTGTAGAAATTCAACCTTTGGCAGTAATATGGGAATTTTCTTCTAAATAACCTGATGAAGACTATGAAGAGCTAGTTCAATATGTTGGAACCTTTACTAATGCTAACATTTATAAATCTCCCAAGATTAAATAGTTCATTGAGTAAAAGAAAGAAAAGATCAAGCAATTGGAGGCAGAAAACCAGTGTCTCATCAATTCTCAATTTGAAATCACGTAAGTAAAATTTCAGTTTGAATACAAGATACATAAAAAAATATATTGCTTAATGATCTTTCTGCAAAGATCAAAATTTATGAGACAAATATGCTAGATGTAATCAAATTCAAATCATATGCTAAAGGCCTCAATTAATGATTGCCGCAAATTTAGTTACAATTATGTGAAATTCTTTCAAACATATAATCGCGGGATAAGATAATAGATAACTATATCAATGATTTTTATGATATTGAAACATAGTACAAGGAGGCAAAGCAAAATCTTAATCAACTTTTGAAATGGTAGTCAGAAATAAAACAACCCTCGCTCAATTTATCGAATATCACTAAAGTTCAAAAATCTATGGTTATGCACACTTGGAAGACATAGGTTCATTCTATTAAACCTAAGGCACAAGATGTTGAAAGATTCAATACTACAATCATTCAAATTTTTTATTCAAGCCATCAAGGGTATTGAGTTGCTTGATTTTTATTCTGAGGATTCACTTACACATGCTACACTAATAGAATCAAATTCACATACCAACAAGTCAAAAGATGAAAAGAATATTGAAGAACTACCATCAGTAAATGACAATGTAATTTGGAAATATTTGGTGAAACCTTTCAGTGAAATAGAGGTTATTAAGGCTGCTAGTGAATATACTAACCACATATTATTGGTTCCAGAAGCCCGAATTATATTTTGTCAAGTCAATCTACAACTGCAACCACCTCCAGAATTAACAAAGCTCCTCAAGATCCATTATAAGTGGGAGTCTATCCATCATCCTACCACATCATTAGATCCAACCACATCCATTTCTTCTTAAGTTTCATTAGATGTAAATATTTACTATTTTTGCCAGGTTTGCTTAGACATTTAAGGGGATGAGTCATTCTCTTCTTAACATCTTAAAGCCCTATTTAAACAACTCTCGGAATCGGGTATAAGGGTTCTGATTTTTTGAGACAAATATGTTTGTTACACTTTTGTACACTCTTATCTTCGATATTACTTGAACCCACCCTTTTTTTATGATTCCATGTCTCATAAAGGAAAAATTGAACAGGTACTTTTATTTGTTTAAATATTGTTTTCATCATTTATGGGAATCATTCATATATTTACACATTTAGATTTGATAGATTCAATATAGCACTATTGTTTTGTTGTGTCTATCATTTATGAGCTTTAATATATGATTTGTCACTTATGAGCTTAAATATACGATTTATGTGAATGTTGTTCATTATTTTTTTATTTCAATTAACTATTTAATTGAAATACAATATCATCATACAATTTATTGTAATCAAACCAAAATAAGTAAAGATCTAGCTATTTCTTCATTTTAAGTTTTCATTCAAATTTCAGATAGAATATAAAATACCTAGGTTAGATATATTTTTATTTAGATTATAGTTTTATTTGTACGATGTTGAATTATGACCTCCAACTCTACATATATACACATCCAATTCATTCATTGTTCAAAGTCTTCATTAGTTGGAGCATATTTCACGAAGGTAACTAGGCCTTTTTGTAATCCAAATGAAACCATTTATAAAACTATTACCTTGGACACATAATAAAAAAGACTCCACAACAATGGTCTTAAATCGTTATCTTTCAACAAAAATATAGTAACATGTACATATCGTCATCAAAAACTCATTGGAATGATCAATGATGACAAACATTTTTTTACCATCACCAAAAGTAACCAAAAAGAGCATTGGTGAGGGTCAATAAAACATCATCATTAGAAGTGTCACCAAAAAGAGAATTAGTGATGGGCTTTTAACGACCCTCACCAAAAGTGTCACAAACGAGAGAATTAGTGACGGGCCTTTAACGACCTTCACCAAAAGTGTCATTGAAAATGGCTTTGGTGACAAACCTTAAAATACCATCACTATATACACTTACAACAATGATTTTTTAAATACCTTCACCATATGCAACATTGGTGATGGACCTTAAAGTTCCATCACAAGCACGAAGCGTCATCAAAAACTCATTGGAATGATCAATGATGACGAACATTTATTGACCATCACCAAAAGTAACCAAAAATATCATTGATGACGGTCAATAAAATATCGTCACTTGAAATGTCACCAAAGAGAGAATTAGTGGTGGGCCTTTAATGACCCTCACCAATAGTGTCACCAAAGAGAGAATTAGTGACGAGCCTTTAACGAACCTCACCAAAAGTGTCATTGAAAATGGCTTTGGTGACAAACCTTAAAGGACCATCACTATATACACTTACAACAACGCTTTTTTAAAGACCGTCACCATATGCGACATTGGTGACAAACCTTAAAGGTCCATCACAGGCATGACCCTCACCAATGACCTTTTTCTTGTAGTGATTCTTTTGACCATTGCCTTACGTTGCTCACAATTAGCCACACAATGGTCAGTCTCATCAAAAAATGTGCAAGGAAACTTTTCCCATAAATAATCAAAATCACCAACATTTCTAAAATCCCCATGACACTTATGCCTGTCCTTGGGGATATGACTTTGATGATAAGAACTGGACTTTTCATGTCCCTTGGAACATTCATCTCTCTCTAGAGAAAATTTCTCATCATCACAAACATCATGGTGTGACATATCATCACCTGATGATTTCGTTGCCTCAACAATTTTAGAGCACTCTCCAATTTCTCCATGACCATAACCCAATCCTTCATATCATGGTCATTCCTTCACCTAGATAGGATTAGTGATACCTTGGACATTGACTCTGATACCTCTTCCATCATAACCCATCCGAGTTAAAATCTTCATACCAATACCTTTGGTATGGTTTTCAAAGGCTATAAAAGATGTATTATCAATATTAGTTGAAGGAGTATAACAAGAAATGAAAATTGCCTCCGTTGACTTGTCACCCATGTTTTCTATTTCAGATGCTAATGATGAAGTGGATGATGACTCAAGCCAACCACTTTTACCAATTGGCACATAAGGAGAATCTTTCAAATGCTAGCAAACCTCACAAGCATCATTCTCAACATAAGGTCCATATCTTGTATACGGACCATGCCCACAAATTGGCTTCATCTTAGAGGCGTTCTTTGCTACTTCTGGGATGGAAATCTCACCATTTTGTTCCTCCACTACATGCTACAACTATAGGTGCATTTTCCTTTTCTTCTCCTATGTAATTTCAAGCAATCTCATCATCTCAACATTCTCCATTTGAAGAGACAAATTAATATCCTCTAACTCTTGGAGTCTTTCACGCTTCAATTTATTACCCATACTTGCAACTTGATTAGAACCTACTCTGATATCACCTGATCTGAAATTGGAGGTAAAAATCCTATAAAAAACATAACTTCCTCTGACACTTTGCAAGTTAGAAAAATGGGTCTTTAAAAATAAACAAGTTTCACACCTTCTTCAATAATGGGAGTCAAGTTTTTCATATGAATTTAAAAGAGAAACAAATTCATATGCATTTCATGATGATAAATAGGAAGAGAAGAAATCCACATTTGATGACAGAGTTCACCACTCCTAGGCTACATCTTTGGGCATACTCCATTAGCTAGACCAATATATTGATTTCAGAAGCAAATGAGTATTGATACAATTTATTGACAATAGAGTGCTCTGTTTCTATTACAAAGAATTATCACTCAAAATATGACTCTCTACAACAAATCATGAAAATGTCAACACAAAAAGGACTCTCACACAATCTGTCCTTGTACTCCATCATAAATCAAAGGCATAAACATGCAACTCCTACACAATGAAGAGTTAACAAGGGATTATCTCATTAGCACATTGAGAAAAGAATAAAAAGGGTTGCTCTATAGAAGTAACAGTTGCTGCAGATGAAACTAGAAGGTTGGAAAGCCTCTAACCATGCTCTCTCCATGCTAAAAAATACCTCCAAACTGCTTCACAACTAACTCTGCCTCTAGCACTAAAAGATTTGATTCTGCAAAACATTCATTATAAAGTGCTCAAATTAGAAAATTGAGGCTACCATTAAGTCTAGGACACTCAAAAACCTCCATCCAGGTTCTTCTTGAGATCAAAAAGGTTAAAAATTGAGCAATATATGCTTTTCCAAGCCAAGCTCTTCTATTTGTCCTACAAATTGACAAATCATGCTAATTGTCTTGTAAATTTTCCCTTTACACAGTCCGCCAAGCAACAGTTTCGCCTGGGACCAGCGTGATTCCCACCAAAAAGGTGCAAATTGTTACCTCTTTAATTTCACCAATAACCCTTATGCACAAAATTAGGGTCACGTGGAGCACATAAGGCCAGGGGCTAGGGTCAGTTGTCCACCCCCGCTGGTTTTGGCTCCTTTTCTATCAGGTTGTGGTCACGTTGTGCCCATGTGATTGGGGGTCAGGGCCAACCGCCAACCCCCGCTGGTCCAACTCCCTGCCTTCTTGTCTTTGGTTACATTATAACATTGTGACCGTGGGTCGGGCTTATCCACCCTCCCCCACCACTGAGCCTCCCACCGTGGTTGTATGGCCTCCCATGGGACTCAGGGTTGGGGTTGAGTCCCTGTTCCCTCCGATTTCGCTTCATCATGGTCCTATGCACTGTGTTATGACCAGGGGCTAGGGTTAACACCTAGCCCCACTCCCTTTCGCCCTGCGCTTTGACATATGCATCAACGTGTGACCTGGGGTCGAGACTCGCCACCTTTCTCCTCCTCTCAAAAACCAAACTATATTGAATTCAAATATAACTCGTAGCATATATGGGTTAAGAACCAACCTATGGTGCAAATGCAGAGGGAGGAGTTGTTATGTGGCAGGTTTGGGGGTCACAACTCGTTGAGGCCTTCAGGACTATATTAAAAATTTTGACCAATCATAGAGGGCCACGTGGCACCCTCTGATAGAGCCATGTGACACCCTCTGATAGGGCTACATGGAACCCTCCGATAGGGCCATGTGGCAACATCTAATTGGGCCAACTCACAATTCCATGAACCAATCAAATCACGCCAATTTCCACCCGTATGAACATGCCACATGTTAAGAACTGATTGGTTTTCTTCCAACCATACCCTACACAGTCAGCTGATGAGGTTAGTTGTACAGACTGCTCAATCAACCATGTTGTTGACCTTTCAGTTATTTGGCCAAAACTTTAGAATGTCATAAATTCTTCATACGACCTTGGATTGAGGCGATGCAAGCATCATTGGAATCAAGACGAAAAACACTAAGTCTTGACACCAATTTCGGGAGATTCTGAGCACTTTCATTTCTGAGCCTATTTTTTATCTCCGGATCAATGGTTATCACCACTAGCTGGTATTTTATGTTTACTTTTGTGTTTCTAATTCTCAAACCTAGGATTTTGTGTTACACCATTGAGGTTGAATTATTTATTGTTATTAATGTTGCTTTTATCCCTATGGCTCTCTCCTTCACCCAAAATTGTCTCCATTTACTTCCCTTAATTAAGTTTTTTTTTTTTTTTTTTGGTATCCACCCCTCTGATTAGTTTAGTCTTTGTTCATTCCCCTTTTTCCCACTCTGCTCCAAGCTACATCTAGTATATCCATTTTCCTAAACCCCTCTCTAGAAGTCCCTAATGTAGGGTTTTGGTCCCTTTTGGGCATAATGCTAAGGCATATAATGCACCCCAAGCACAGGCATGGGGGCCATTGTTCGTCAAGAAGACCCACTGGATCCTTGTCCCAAGCTCATTTAGCTACATAAATTTATGTTTTTATCACCCTTCCTCAAGTTCAAGAAGAAATTCAACATCTTAAAGCCTTGACAACAACTGAACATCAAGCCCATTAAGACTCTAAAATTCAAGTTAAAGTCTCTAGCTGGGTCTTCAAACCTTGACCATACTAGGAGGCGTATGATTCAATATCTTCATTACATTACCCTTCATTGGAAAATGAAGACTCCGTTGAGCTGCATTGTCAAAATGAAACATGAGGACCACAACGAAATTATAGCATGCCTTAATGACATCCTGTGCATTCAAAGACGCTAACACTCTTGCCTGGTTAGCCTAGATGCCTGGTTAGTCCACATTGAAAGCAACCTTCATTGTGGGCGTCAATCTCCAACATGCCTAAGCATGCAAGATTCAGTCTCGACAACATCCTCTAATGATTGATGCATGCTTAGGTTTTCTGTTTTATGTTTATGATAAAAAAAATATATTTTATATTCTTATATGATTTACAGCTATGGTATGTCAATATTATCCAACAGCCTGTATGTAATGGTTTTGACCATAGTGCTAGACACCCGTCTTAGTGTAGGGATGCTCACTGTAATAGAATTATTTTTGCTCATTTTAAAAGATAAAAAATAGATACAAGGCCTTCACCATAGTTGGTATAATTTCCCTTATAAGAAGCTGCACCAATAAAAAAAACTAATTATTATATATTATATACTAATTTATAATCTAATAAAAATTATGTTTAGTAGAAAAAAAAATTTTATTAATTATAACATAATGAAAATATTATAACACAATAATTTTTAATAATAAAAATATTATTATTATTATTAATAACATTTTATTAATTAAATAAATACAATAAAACTAATTATATATTATAATTATTTGCTATGATAAACATTATTTTAATTATTTGTTATGATAAACAATTTTTTTTGCCATAATTATTTTATATAACACCATACATGCAAACATAAATACAATATGGATTTAATTAGACAAGATGCTTTCATCATCCTAAAATACATGCAAATAGGATTAAAAGCCAAAGATTATAGATTGGAGACTCTCCTTGATAGAACTAGAGTTTTGTTTGAGCAAGTGAATATGTACGGCCGTAAAACAATACATTTGCTGAAGCTCAATTCAATTTGATTATCTAAGTAAGGGAAAACAGAGTGTTGTTAATTAATGGATAATTTGTTTGATTATCTAAATAAGGGAAAACAGAGTGTTGTTAATTAATGGATAATTTGTTGCTAAATGAAATTCCTAAAATTCATTTTTTGAGATAATTAAATGGTGTGACTGAAAAATTTAACAATATATTAGCTTACTCTACTCTCATCTCAACTCAATAATTGGGAAAAACAAATTATTATAAATATACTATTTACCATATATTTTTATTTATAAAAAAAATTCGGCTAATTTTATTTTTTAAAAAAATTTATTAAAATATTAAGTATAACAAAAAAAATATTATAAAATTAAGGTATAACATTTTAACTTTATGAATTACTCTCCCGATTGACATGCGACGTGGTGTCAGGGGCGACAGACTTCGATTGGACATGGTCAGTACCAAAATGTTTATGACAACCGCTCCCCACATGGTTAAGGCAGGGGTTGCGGTGTCCTCACTCATGAATGCATGGGATGTGGGTTGGCAAGGTGGCAGAGGGAGAGATAACGCAGGGTGGTGGAGACAGGGAAGGTATTTGACGTGCCAGGTAAGTGAATTCTGCAGGGGAGAAGGGAGGAAGCTCAGAGCGGAAGAGAGAAAGTGGAACTGTGTCTACGGGCTAGCAAAGGCTTTATGGTATGTAGTCTGGTATCGCTCCTAGTCAATTTCTAAGCTCTGGTCAGATTTCTGCAACAATTTCATGTGTTGGTGGGGGTTCCGTTGGGGGGAATGGAGAGGCAAAGGGTCATCCCAATGGGGCTTAGCCAAGTCAGGAAGGAACCAGGGAAGGAAAGGGAGGGTCATGGCATGACTCTGCATTTAAGCCCTTTGGCTTTTGAGCCAAAACTTTGGCAATAGCATGGATTTGATGGGGTTTAGCCAAGCTACAAGCCCATACTTGTTAACCCAGTCTGGGGAAATTGGCGATAGCGGGCAAGGCATGTTGGGGGGGTTGAGTGAAGCTGAGAGAGGTAAACCAGAGTCGCGGGCAGGGGGATGGCATACTGGTAATGCCAGTACTCTGCTGAGAAATCCCTGGAAATTGCATCTGCATGGCAGAAAAAGCACTAATAGGGATCCTAGGAGGCATAGTTGGCAGAGAGGCAAGCATTGCCATGGTAGGAAGCTGCAAGCTGAGGAAGGGGCATGCGGGTATGGTAGCAATTATAAAGACCAGGTCTCGAAGGTCCTAAATGTCGAGTTCCAAATGCAAGAGGGTGACTAGCTTCTGATCCAGGGTAAGGGGGAGTGACACGGGGAAAAGACAAAGGACCTGAACTTGGAACCCAACCCCCTAGGCCACCTATGGCCACATGGATTCCCTAACTCTCTGTAGGCTAGGCAGCGCAGAGAAGTAAGGTATGAATAGTTGTGATGGACTGATGTGAATGACATCAAGGATCTAATGGTGTTTGAATGTTTACAAGGCATCAAGGAACAGTACATGGCTCCAGCTAAATGTGGGCGTTGTCATGGAAGTAAAGGCATGGCTCCTCGAGCAAACAAGAGACCCAACTCGATGGAAGGCCACAGGGGCCGAAAGCCAGCTGAGCACCTCATAGCGGAAGCCGCTGCGGCATATAGAGAGGAAATAGACGATGGCATCTGAACGCTGATAGATGACTGAGAGGAAGAGATAAAACATGAGTTGGAACCGGACGATGAGATAGAGATCTAGAGGACGATGGTTCTCGACCCAGGGAACGCAAGAGGTAGAATCATGCAATTCAAATACACCCTGTACCTATATTTCTTAATGAAAAGTTTGCTTGGTAAAGCAATGGAACAAATTTTTGTGGGGATGGTAGTCACACTACAGGGCCTGCCCAATTACAAAAAAGACATGGAGAAAATCCTATTCTAGTTTCACAAACAGGATGTCAGGATTGATCGTATTGACCGTCACATCCCTTACATTGTGGAGCTGTTTGGAATGCCATAGGAAACTGCTAATGGTCCCGCTCCTATTGTCTCAGACTCTGAGGAGCAGAACGTCCAGAAGGATTCGTTCCTCTAGACTTAGTTTTTGTTTATGCAGATAGCATTTAAATTTCCTATTGTTTATGTTAGAAGTTATATAGTATATGGACATGAGACTGAGACCTATGTAGCCTTGAAATAAAGACTAAAGCAATTTTGTTTTTGGATGGCGTATAATGCTGACCAGTGGACAACAGACTTGGTTTCTCCTCGGGGCGAGTTGAGGCCACCAGTTAAAACTGTGTGGTGTAAATTTTCCTTATATATATAATAGAAAATGGAAGGTCCTGCCAGGCATTACAAAAACAAAAAAAACTTTGTGAATTACTTGTAATAATGAATGGCTTAATTGTGAGGACATGGATACATATATCCAATGGACATAAGTGGAAAAACAAGGACATACATTGAATACAAAAAATATACCTTAATTTTTCATAGAGCTATTAAAAAAAATATATTCTTTAATTTTTCATATTTGTTGAGACTCCATTATTTCTGGTGAATATTAGCCATTAAAGTTGAAGAAGAGCATAACATTTCATCCCCAAACTGATGACCATAGGCATATGGGTTCTCTTTCTACACCTGCTTTGCTTTGAAGGTTGCTTTAGTAACAACATCAATTTCCATGTTGCCACCTATCACTTTCCTTACAAAGGATCGCATGACCTCTTTGTCCTTTTTGGGACGAAATTAAGGATGGAGTTTCCAACACTTTTCAATCTAGTGCCCATTCATGCTACAATGGGTACAAAAATGCTTTCACTTGCCCATCGACAAGGAAGTATTCATAACAAGGAGAGATTCCTCATGATTTGTCCCAAGGATTTGATCCATTCTTTTGACAATTGCCTTACATTTCTCACAATTAGCCACACAATGGTTAGATGCATCATAAAACGTGCAAGGAAACTTTTCCATAAATAATCAAAATCACCAACATTTCTATAATCCCCATGAAACTTATACATGTCCTTTGGGTTATGACTTTGACGATGAGGACTAGACTTTGCATGTCCCTTGGAATATCATCACCTATTGATTTCCTTGCCTCAACATTTTAGAGCACTCTCCAATTTCTCCATGACCATAACTCAATCCTTCATATCGTGGTTGTTCCTTCACCTTGATAGGATTAGTGATACCTTGGACATTGATTCTAATTCCTCTTTCATCATAACCCATACAGGTTAAAAGATTCATACCAATGCCTTTGGTATGCTTTTCAAAAGGCTGCAAAAGATTTGTTATCAACATTAGTTGAAGGAGTAGAAAAAGAAATACTAATTACCTCCTTTGACTTGTCACCCATCATTTCTATTTTAGATGTTGATGACAAAGTGGATGATGACTCAAGCCAACCACTTTTACCAACTGGCACATTAGGAAAATATTTTAGATGTTGACAAAACTCACAAGCATCATTCTCAACATATGGTCCATATTTTGTGTACAGACCATGCCAACAAATTGGCTTCACCTTAGAGGGGTTCTTTGCTACGTCTAGGATGGAACTCTCACCATTTTGTTCCTCCACTCCATGTTGCAACTATAGGCACATTTTGCTTTTCTCCTCCTCTATAATATCAAGAAATCTCCTCATCTCAACATTCTCCATTTGAAGAGACAAATTAATCGCCTCCAATGCTTGAACACTTGAATTTCTTTCCCATACTTGCAACTTGGTGAGATCCGCTCTAATACCACCGGATATGAAATTGGAGGGAACACTCCTCCTATCAAAAACCAACCATCCTCTAACACTTTAGAAGTTAACAAGCTGGGTCTTTAAAAATAAAGAAGTTTCACACCCTCTTCAAGAATAGGAGTTAAGTTTTTCATATGAATTTAAAAGTGAAACAAATTCATATGCATCTCAAGATGATAAACATGAAGAGAATAAACTAGAATTTGATGACGGAGTTCACCTCTCCTAGGCTACATTTCCGGGCTTGCTCCAATAGCTAGACCGATATCTTGATTTCAACAACAAATGAGTATTGATACAATTTATTGATAGTAGAGTGGTTTGTTTATCCTGCAAATAATTCTCACTCAAAATATGTCTCCCTACAACAAGTCTTGAAAATGTCAACACAAAAATGACACTCACACAATATGTCCTTGTACTCCATCAGAAATCAAAGGCATAAACATGTAACTCCTACACAATGAAGAGTTAACAAGGGCTTCTCTTATTAATAGATTGAGAAAATACTGAAAAGAGTTGCTCCACAAAAGTAACAGTTGTTTTAGATGAAACTATAGGGTTGGAAAACCTATAACCAGGCCCTTTCTATGCTAAAAAATGCCTCGGAACTACTTCAAAATTGACTCTTCCTCTAGCACTAAAAGACTTGATTATGCAAAATGTCCATCATAAAGTGCTAAAATTAGAAAATTGAGGTTTCCATTGAGTTCAAGGCACTCAAAAACCCCCATATAGGCTCTTGTAAAGTTCAATATTGAGCAAAATATGCTTCTCCAAGCCAAGCTCTACTATATGTCTTGCAAATTGACAAATCCTACAAACTATCCTGCAAATTCGCCCTTTACACAATTCGTTGAGTGAAAATTTCACCTCGGATTGGTGTGATTCCCACCGAAAAGATGTAGATTGTTACCTCTTTAATTTGACCCATAACCCTTATGTGCAAAATTAGGATCACGTGGAGCACATAAGGCTGGGGGCTAGGGCTAGCTATCCATCCTCACCAACTTTATCTCCTTTTCTATTGGGTTGTGGTCATGTTGTGCCCATGTGACTAAGGGTTGGGGCCAACCGCCCACCCCCGATGGAGCAACTCCCTTCCTTCTCATCATTGGTTACGATATAACATTGTGACTGGGGGCTAAGCTTATCCACCCTTCCCCACTGTTGAGCCTCCTGCAGTGGTTGTATGGCCTCCCATGGGACCTGAGGTTGGGGCTGAG
This sequence comes from Pinus taeda, assembly GCA_000404065.3. Taxonomy (NCBI): domain Eukaryota; kingdom Viridiplantae; phylum Streptophyta; class Pinopsida; order Pinales; family Pinaceae; genus Pinus; species Pinus taeda. The sequence goes on along the minus strand of APFE031502302.1, from coordinate 11,655 downwards.
TCCTGCACCGTGTTATGAATAAGGGCCAAGGTTAACACCTATCCTCGCTTCCTTCCTCCATGCGCTTGGACATATGCGTCAACATGTAACCTGGGGTTGGGGCTAGCCGCCCTGCTTCTCCTCCCAAATGCCAAATGATATCTAATTCAAATATAATTGTAGCCTGTATGTGTTAAGAACCAACCTGTTGTGCAATGGTGGAGGGCAGAGTTGTTATGCAGCATGTCTAAGGGTCAAACCTTATCGAGGCCTCCAAGCCTATATATAAAAAAATTACCAATCATAGAGGGCCACGTGGTGCCCTATGATAGGGCCATGCCCTAGCCTCTGATTGGGCCACCTCACAACTATAAAAACCAATCAAAACACACCAATTTCCACCTGTACAAACATGCCATGTGTTAAGACCTGATTTGTTTGATTCCAAATGTACCCAACATAGTCAGTGGATGATGCTAGCTGTATGGACTACCCAGTCAGCAACCCAATCAACCCTGGTATTGACTTTTTAGTTGTTTGGAAAAAACTTAAGTATGTCATAACTTATTCATACAATGTTGGATTGATGGGATTCAAGTGTCATAAAACACTATGACTTAACGCTGGTTTCGGGAGATTCCAAGAACTTTTATTTTTGAACCTATTCTTGATCTTCAGATCAATGATTATCACCTCTAGCTGGTATTGTGTGTTTAGTTTCGTGTTTATGATTCTCGAGCCTAGGATTTTGAGTTGCACCATTGAGGTTGAACTATTTATTGTTATTAATGTTGATTTTATCCCTCTGGCTCTCTCCTTCACCCAAAATTGTCTCCCTTTGCTTCCCTTAATTAAGTTTGTTTTATATCCATCCCTCTGGTTAGTTTAGTCTATGTTCATTCCCTTTTCTCCCACTCTACTCTAAGTTTCCTCTAGTCTACCCATTGTCCTGCACCCCTCTCTAGAAGTCCCTAGTGTAGGGTTTTGGTCCTTTTTGGGCATAATGCTAAGGCATAGAATGCGTCCTAGGCACGGGTATGGGGGCCATTATTCCTCAAGAAGACTAAGAGCCTTGTCCCAAGCTCATTCAACTGCTGAAACTTATATTTTTATCACCCTTCCTCAAGTTCAAGAAGAAATCCAACATCTTAAAGCCTTGACAACAACTGAACAACAAGCCCATTCAGACTCCAAAATTCAAGTTGAAGTCTCTAGCTGGGTCTTCGACCCTGACCATACTAGGGGGCATATGATTCAATATATTCATTCCATTCCCTTCATTGGAAAATGAAGAATCTGTTGAGATGCATCATCAAAAAGAAACCTGAGGACCAAAATGAAATTATAGCATGTCTTAATGACATCCAGTGGATTCAAAGACACTAACACTCTTGCCTAGTCAACCTGGATGCCTAGTTAGTCCACATTGAAAGACACCTTCAGTGTGGGTGTCACTCTCCAACATGCCTAAGAATGTAAGATTCGGTCCCGACAACATCCTCTAATGATCGATGCATGCTTACGTTATTTGTTTTATGTTTATGATCAAAGAACTTTATTTTATATTCTTATATCATTAAAAACTATGGTATGTCAGTATTACCAAACAAAGTGTATGCAATGGTTTTGACAATGGTGCTAGACTCCCATCTTGGTGTAAGGATGCTCACTATAATAGAATTATTTTTTCTCATTTTAAAAGATAAAAAATAGATACAACACCTTCACCATGGTTGGTCTAATTTCCCTTATGAGAAGCTACAACAATAAAAAAACTACTTATTATGTTATATATACCTAATTTATAATCTAATAAAA
>APFE031502301.1:34545-45604 GCA_000404065.3 Pinus taeda | reverse complement strand
AGAAAAGCTTCGAATTTTTGAGGAAGTGTCTGGGTATGACCGAATGCCCAGCAGGTGAAATTAAATGGGAGTGTTAAAATATGTAATTTCACCAAACCGTGCGGACCTGCAGTCAACGCACGGAGAAAACCACCACAGGAAACTTAACCCGCCCGGTATCATATCGCACCGCCTTTGGCTCAAGGTTGTTTCCGTACGATGCTGGTCCGATACTGACAACCTGACACCCATGATGCTGGCCTGACATCAGCACTGACAATCCATCGGAAGGTATCTTTCACCCATCTCACCTCTTCCGATATCGTTCTCACCCGTCAATTTACCTCTAGTATTTACCGCCATCGATTTAAGGAAGCTGCACAATGGTTTAAAGTTCTGTCAGACAAGTCTTCCGATGTGAAAGCTCCGCCGTTGGATTAATGTTGAGTCCCTCCGTCGTCCGATCAAGGAAAGTGCATACGGGCCCGATATAAAATTAATATAGTGTGGTCCATACATATTGCCCATCCCGTATGTTAAATAGCTAACATCTATTTTGGTAAGGTTTTAAATATTTGTTACGGCAAAGTTAAAGTAAGAGTATGGGCGTAAGTTTAATATTATTTTTTTAATATATGTTTTAAAAGCGTTGACCCAATGTTTTTTGTAATGTAAAAAAAAGGAAAACCCGCGGGGATTAAAAAATGAAATGTGTAATGGTGATTCATATATGGCCACACGGTGAGAACGAAAAGGAATTCGCAGCAGCGAATGAAAAATATACAGAGGGTGAATTTTGTATTGCAGGGAATGCACAGAAGTGCATAAATATTTTGGGTCTGTAATGTAAAAGTGATTTTCATGCAGCAGAGTAATTTTGATGGTAATGTAAGAAGTAAAAAAGGATTGCACAGCAGTGCAGGAGGAGGAGAAGTAAATGAAACCAGTGGATTGTTTTGCTCAAACCATGTATTGTTTCACACAGGTGAAAAGGTAAATCTGTAACTCCCTGTAATTTTGTTTTCACACAGCAGTGAATGTAAATGAAATATTTACACACAGAGGTGTAAAATTTCATAGGAGGCTGAGTAACTTTTGTTAAAATGTTTTGGTGAATCCCTCTGAGTGAAAGAGGATGAATATGTCTCAATCATTTTGTTTTAATGAATGAAAATTTTATGGTGGTGAAATACTCTGTCCTGTGTAATTATTTTTAAAAGACTTCTCTGAGTAAAAGATCCTGGTGTAAGGAAACAGAGCATTGCCTCTGTGTTTTTTATTTGGATGGTTTTGGTATTTTCCCATCCCAAACAGAAGTAAAAATACCCAACACCATTACTCTCGGCTGAGTCCAGATGAAGCACCACTTTCTGTTGTCCGTCCTTGAACCGTAGTGGTCATCATATCCACCAGGGACGGAGCTCGATAAAACGACACTCTAACTCCATAATCCTGCCAATACCCAAATCATAACAATTTAGCTTAATACAATAACATCACAGAGATCATATTAACTAAGCTACCAGTGCCCACCATGGCTCTGAAACTGGAAAGAATATCTCCAGAAACCACATATGTTATGCCTTGCGGCAACGCTACGTGAAGAATGCAAATCATGGACTGCCATTGATCTCGATTCAGTGAATCTCCCACAAACATTAATGTTTTCCCCCTCAGCTTCTGCAGCATGTCCAGTGCGTGAAATCTGCGACAGTAAAACAGCAAAATCATTTTAATCACTGCAATATAATATTTAATTACTCGAGCAAAGTGTACATATAAATTTATTTGGGATTTTTGTATTCGTGCCTTCGAAGGTTGCAGTAACTAGGCTTCCATATCCATTTCTGGTAGTCCGAATCAGGGCTTCCATTCTTCTGCCAGTTGAATTCGCCATCGATATAAGGGCATTTACTCCAATCATACAGCGGGTACGATAAATCATGAACCCAGTGCCCAGAGAATATATTGCATCTGGTTCCAATAGCTACATCGGACATTGTGAGGTTCTGGCATGAATTTAACTTTTTTTTGCATAACAGAACCAGGTTCAATGCACAGCAGAACTCGGAGGCGAAAAGAATGCAACTCAACTGATATTTAGAAAAAACAGTGTAACTATATTTATAATATTTAATTTTAAAAAAAATGAAAATAATAAGAAAAAAATTGATATGAAATCTATGGCCTCCTTACATCCCCTTGCTATCAAATCTAAAATATCAAAGCTTCAACCAAAACTTTTCTCACTCTAGCATATGCAAATCACAAATTTACAACTAAAACTTCCCACAAAATTCCTCAAAGGTCAGAGACGGAAATGATAAGCGGAAATGATCATCACTCATCTTACACTAGAATAAAATTTATAAGTTAAATAATGCTCCAAAATTTATTATTAAAGATGTTTGGAGGACCAAAAAAAAATTATATTTTTAATCTTGATTTTAATTATTAAAGTTTATTTTAATTTAATAAATGTAAATTTTACCCAGTGAAATATTGAATTTAAAAAAACAAAACATATGTTAATGTTATAAATTTTCAAAACGAAAATTGGAATAAAATGAATATTATACATCTCTATAAAATTTATAAGTAAATATTTTTTTTTTTCAAAATTAAAATAAAAGTTTTGTGTTATAATTTCATTTTATTTTTGGTCATAAAATTTTAAAATAAAATTTATGTGTTATAATTTCATTTTATTTTAGTCATAAAATTTTAATAAATTTGAAAGGATTAAAATTTAAATATAATATTTTATAATTAGCGTAATTAATTTAAATTTAATGTAGCTATAATTGGTGTTTAATGTAGTTAATTAAAATTAACTATATAAAATATATATAATTAAAATTAAATTTATAGATTTTTGCAATATGGTTTCATTTTAATTTTAGGGTTTAATGTTGTGCTAGTTTGTAATTAATATATATATATATTAATTTTGAAATATTTTACCTCATCAATAACAAATTATAAAAATTATGTAATTTATGTAATTATATCTTTTTTTATAATTTGATAAAGATGGTCTCAATTTAAGAATCAACCATGGTCAATCAATCATGGTCAGCTATGGTTAACCATGTAAGTTTTGTTACGTTACAAAATTTGGGTTTAATAATAAGTTCATAATATTAGGGCCTTTTAATATTAAGTTTATAATATTAAAGACTAATATTGAATTTATAATTTATAATATTGGGCTTAATATAAATATTAGTTTTCATTTAAAATATTAATATTAGGTTGATAACAGTATGTTAATATTATTTTCTATATTATGATCAACCATGGTTCAACATCACATTGTGACAAATATTATCTCAATATGAAAATACACCATGGTCAATCATGGTCATCAATACTCAACCATGTTGAATCATAGTCAACGATTATCAACCATGATTAACCATGGTGAACCATGGTCAAGCGTGGTCAATCATGGTGCAATGTCGTGTTTTGACAAAGATTTTCTCAATATGAAAATGAACCACGGTCAATCGTGTTTATTTTAGGGTTTATAATATTTACCTTAGGGTACATACCTTGGGTTTATAATATTAGTCCCTTTAGTTTAATATTATTCCCTTGGGTTTATAATACCTTGGAGTTTTAGAATTAATCTCTTAGGTTTATAATATCAATCCATTGGGTTTATTAATATAAGGGTTCATATTCTTAGGGTATATTATTATTCAAAAGGTTTATAATATTAATCCTGGGGTTTAATCTAAATCCCTTGGGTTTATAATCATGGTCAACAATGGTATACTAGTTGAGTGCATAGACTTTTACATTGGAGACATGTGGTCAATTCCTTTAGGATTTACGCAAGGAAATAGGGAATTTCCCTATTATTTAGGAGTTAATTTCCTCCAAGATTGCGCAAGGAAATAGGAGGAAGGCAAAGGCTTGAATTGGCTAAGTGTTGGTTACAGCAGTTCAGTGAGCATGAGATCAAAATTGCAATGCAGAGTATGCTTCAGGATTGAAGAAAGACATTGTAACTGATCTATATTCTCATCTAAATTATTGCAAAGCAATTGAGGGGTTTTTCCGAGTTGGATTCCCTTGTAAAATCATATGTTCCTTGTGTTTTGGTGGTTGCATGTTTTTTTTTCTACGCAAAGGCTAATCTATATTATATTAAAAAAGAGAAAATATATACAAGAGGGCGAAACCTCTGAGAGCGCCATTGAAGCTTGCAGCTCTCTGTCAAGCTTGCATCCAAACTATCAGATCCACTGAGGCGAGTGCCTCTTATAATAGAAAAGTTACAGAGTGGAGAATTCATGTTCAAAATGCGACAATACAAAATATAGAATTTCCTGAATGATGAAGATAAAGAGAGTTCATTTCTGAGGGGGCATCTGCTGCCAGGATTCCATTTCCAGAATCGAGTCTGCAGGCCTTGAAACCGCGACCATTCAAACAAGCACCATCCGCCAAGCAGGAGCCATAGACCGCAACCATGACCGCTGTAACCACGACCATAACCTTGACCAGACCAGACCAGACGGGCCAGCAAACAACCAAACATAAAACTACGGCCATAACCATCGACCAAAACCATCTGTCATATCCGCACCCAACTGAGCAACTCCCAATGACCATGACCACGACCATAACCGAACATTTCCAAAAACACGACCACCAAAATCGAAGATATTTTCCAGCAAGTTACGAGCATACCTCCAAAAAGAGCAGGGGAAGACCTCTTACTTGTCATTATCCGGCTTGTAGACTTTGAATTCGTCCAGAGGCTCCCAAGAGATCTCCATTCCCTCTGGAACATCTTCCAACTTCATGCCTGGCGGTAATTTGCATGTTATTTCATGTGTTTCTATTGTTTTTCTTCATTTCCACAAAATAGTAGAAGAAATTTTCATCTCTTGATTTCAATTTGATTTCATTAGTAGTAGAAAATTTCTTGTCATTTCTACATGGTATCAAAGCATCGAAAGACCACATAGAAGTCTTGTTCTAGATATTCTCTTAGAGAAATTTCGATTTGTAGAGTTTCTGGTACAAATTCTCTTATGTGTAGGAAAAATGTCTTTCAATGGATTGAGGCTAGAGTATGCTTTGGAGGGCACCTCAATTTTTTGTGCTTGGAAATACGGGATGGAATTTATCCTAGATGACAATGGAGTATGTGAATATACACAAACTTATATTCCAAAATCAACAACATCATATGCATAAGCACTTGCTCAGTGGAAGAAAGACATAACAAAGGCCAGGAGGATTTTTCTAGAGGGTGTCAAAGATCATGTGGTTTCGAACTTGCATGGAAAGGAATCCTTTTGCAATGTGGAAAAATCTCACAGATCTATTCCAGAGCAACAATGATGCCAGGAAATTGGCATTGAGAGATAAACTGAAGAGAATTCAAATGAAAAAAAATGAAACCATTCCACAATACCTATCCGTATTCACTCGAGGTTGAGATGAACTTGGAGGAGTATGATAAATGTGCCATCATTCGAACTTGTAAGCTTAACACTCCTTGGCCTTCTGAAATCCTGGCACAGTTATCAGGATTCATTTAATGGAAGAGACAAGCTACCAGACTAGAAGAGGCTTTGGTTTGATTCGGTGCAGGAAGAGATCAGAAGAAACATTATAGATGGTGTCACAGTTATAGCCGAGGAGGCAAAAAACTTTTCCTTGGCAGGTAAGGGAAATAAATCCAAGAGAAAGAAGGCCCAAGGCAAGCTAGAATCCAACTAGAACCAGGGAAAGACGATAGAACCAGAACCAGGGACACTAAACAACTAAGTGTTCACATATTAAATCCAAGAAGAAGCCTGCAGGAGGAGCAAGAAGCGATTCTCTCATATCACAATTTGAATTTGATTTCACCCTCATTACGTGCATGTCAAGCACTGTAATGGGGAGTGTGTGGTACCTTGATTATGGTGCCTCATTTCATATGACAGGATGCAAGGATTTCTTCAGCAGCCTAGAGGAGAAGGATCTTGAATTACACATAGAACTTGGAGATGATGGGAGGTATAGTACCAAAGGGATTGGTATTGTCAGCTTTGAGAGGGAGTCGGACTCCTATATTCCCCTGAAAAATGTTATGTATGTTCCTGGGCTAAAGAAAAAAATTGATTTCTATAGTTGTATTTGAGGACAAAGGTTATGTTGTGGTGTTCAGTAAAGGGAAAGATTTTCTGAAGCATGTTGCTACTGGAAAAGTAAAACAAATTGGCATTCGAGTGAAATTTATTTATAAACTAGTGGTGGATGCATGCGCTACATTGAGCAACAAAGAAGAACATGTTCATAGTTGATATGTTGGAGAACTCTGGCATAGGTGCATGGGTCACCTACACCATGGAGCTTTGAAAAGCATGCAGCAAATCACCACAGGACTTTTGAAATGCACCCTTAACCAACATGATGTTTGTAAGGGATACACTCTTTGAAAATGTGTCAAACCATCTTTCTAGGGCAAAGATAGCAGAGCTGGAGCCATCTTGGAGTGAGTCCACTTGGATGCGTGTGGGCCATTTTCTATAGTCTCAGTTGCAAAGCACATGTATTATGTAATTTTCATAGATGACGTTTCTTGCAAGTGTTGGAGCTATTTTCTGAAAAAGAAAGATGAAGTGTTTGGAAATTTGTTGAATTCAAAGCATTGGTTGAAAATGATACAGGTTAGAAAATAAAAGCCTTGAGAAGTGATAATAGAGGAGAATTTGTGTCTAATGCTTCCAAAAGAAAATAGTGATAAAGAAGGAATTAGAAAAGAATTGATTGCACCCTACAACCCACAACAAAATGGGTGGTAGAGAGGAAAATTAGAAGAATTGTAGGGGCTACAAGAGAAATGTTGCATGATCAGGGACTGCCACTATATTTGTGGGTAGAAGCATTCAATACAATAGTTTATTTGCAGAACCAGAGTCCTCACAAAATACTTGGCATGATAACACCCGAAGAAGCTTTCTTTGGGAGGAAGCCAGATGTATCTGATTTTCAAATTTTTGGAGCTACATTCTATTATCATGTCCCCAAGGATAACAGGAAAAAGTTAGATCCTATATTTGGGATGGGGATCATTATAGGATACACAAAGACACCTCATAACTATCGGGTGTATTTTCTCTCACTCAGGATAATAGTGATGAGGAGAGATATTCGATTTAATGAGGACGAGGCTATGAGAATATTTTTTTCAATTTCTTATTTCCAAAAAATACTAATAAACGAATTTAATAATAAAATTAGAAAAAGTTATTACATTGGACTTCACCATTAAATTGTTTCACTATATTTAAAATTAAAATAATTATATGATTTTGATAAAAATTAATAAATAATAATAATTTATAACTTATTTTTTTTAATTATATTTAATTTAAGAAGTGAGGAAATTTAAATATCATAAATTATAATTTTATAAATGATAATAAATTATAAATTTCAATTACTCACTTTTATTTTATTAAGTTAATTATAATTTTAAAATCAAATTATTATAATTAATTATTAATTAAATATTTATTTATATAAGATTGTTATTTACATTTTATAATTTATAATTTATAATCAATCCATTTATCTAAAATTGGATTTTGAGTCTTTATATTTATCTGAATGGTAAATTTTAAAAATTCATCAAAAATGTCTTACATGTAACACGTCAGCCGGGCATCGTCGGCATGGACATCGGGATAAAGTTTGCACAAAGGAGGTCGGCATCCGTGGAATCCACGTGACCAACCATAGCCTATGTCTAGCGAGATCACCTTTTGGGGATGAATTTTAAAGATACATGGAAAGTTGAAAAGTTGGCCGTTATTTTTTTGGATAGTAGGTTTTAAATAAAAAAGATCCTTAACATACGCCATGAGTATAAGTTGCACTATGTTTTATGTTCAAATAATATTTTTGATATTCTATTTAATAGTAAATTTACCCTCAAATAATTAATAATTTGATCAAATTTACTCATACTAATAACTAGTAAACTATTAATATTAGTAAATTCATTACCATCACGTACATCATTTTATATTTAAATTTTAATAATAATCTTCAAAATTATTTAAATTGAAAGTAAGTTATTTAAATTTAAAACATCGAATTGGACGGCTTTCGAGCACCAAAATTCTGACCGTTATCTACTTACAAGATTTTGATATTAAATTTCCAAAGAGCACCGTGGTCGATAAACAAATTTAAAACATCGAATTGGGCGGCTTTAGAGCACCAAAATTATGACCGTTATCCACTTACAAGATTTTGATATTAAATTTAAAATTTTAATATAAACGAAGCGTAAGTTTGAGTGTATTTTATGGTTATGTTTAAAATTATAGCTTGATTACGGCTTAAGGTGATTATATTATAAGAAAGAAATCAACGAAATGTTTTTATAATTTAGTCATTAGTGACGTCTAATTTAGTCACTAGTGACGTCTGATTTTTTTAATCAATACATTATTTTATTAATATTATTTAAATTTCTAAATTATTTTTTTATTTTTTTATTTAAAAATTGATTTTAGAGTTTTTAGTTTGGAAATTCAGCAGAAAAAATCGTAATGAAATTTTGATATGTATTATATAATATTACAAAATTTTAAATTTATATGAAAGCTATTTATATTTTTATTCTAATCCATATTAAATTTATAACGGTCTAAGTTTAGATGTTTCATGGTCATCCAATTCAATGATGTCTTTTTGTTTCTAGACAAATCCCTTGATCTATAGCATCTGCACTTTTCGAAATTGCTTCCCGGTGTCGTTGAAATTAATGATATCTTCTTGTTTCTAGACAAATCCCTTGATCTATAGCATCTGCTGATGCAGGAGCATCCAGCTCTGAGGAGACATAAAGGGCTGACAGTCTCATGAAAGGATCAGAACAAATCGTTGTTCATTTAAATTGGGCAAGTGTTGGGCTTGTCGATGACATGATTTTATTTTCCTTACATTATTTTATTTATCTGTCCATAGGTTGATAGGATTAAGGTAGTTATAATGGAACACTATTACTGTTTTTTTTTAGGAATAGGTAACTGGACAAAAAAAATAATAATAATTAATTAGTTTTCTTAACGTTACAGTGGTTAACAACAGTTACAGAACTGACAAAACAATGTTTTCTGTTGAGACAGTTTTTCAAGAACAGTTATGTTGCATTAGATTAAAAACAGGAATAGAACCATTGTAGGGGATTCCCCCCCCCCCAAAAGAATAAAGAGACTGAAAGGAAGTATAGTCATTTCTTTTTCAAACAAAATTCTAATTTGAGTCTATTGTATTATCACTGTACCAACATATGCATGCATGTAATGTAATTGTGATTGAGTAACAAACTGGCACACGAGTAACAGTGCAGGACAACAAATAAGAGAAGTAGAGGCGGTTGTAAGACACAAGTTCCTCCGGAACAAGAAAAGGAAACTCAGAACCCAACAAATTTCTGGTAAAGAGAGGTAGCAGTAACGAAGAAAAGGTGCAAGATAGCGTGCGCTCAGAACGAAAGAGGCGAGCTGACACAAACAAGAATTGAACTCAGGTAAGCCGAAACAACTTCCCATAATGCAAACAGAACAGTGAAATGGTGAAAGCAAAGTAACTGTAATATTAGGTTACGAGATAATTTAATAAACAGTTCGTTTGATTCATAGTTCCCTCGGAACCCAAGAAAACATTTTTTTCATCATAACAACGCAAGCTTGGTACAAAACAATAGTTACAGACAGGTAGCAGATAAAATTTCGAGTTTGCATATTACATTGAAAACCTGAGAATATCGAAACCCTGTAGCGAGAATACCCACAGCATTGGCAACCAAGGTTTCCAGTCATCTGAGAGTCACCATTAATTGACACAACTCTCGTTCCAGAACGAGGAGTTCAGGGCAACAAGTGCCAACCAAGACAAAAGACCGACAAGTGACATAGTTACAGACTAGGGTTCGAAAACCCGACGACCACCCTCGGAACAGAGTTTCCAACAAAACCAGAAGTAACACTTTATAACAGAGGGACCATTATTGTCCAAAAAAAAAAAGAAAAGCCAGAGGCGGAATAACTACATCTATCGACGGACAGATAGACACCTCGCAGAGGCGACTGCAAATTGCCGACAAAAACAAATCTTCAGAAAAACCCTATGGACAAAGACCGATGAGATAAGATCCTACCCGGAGAGAGCATTGTAGGGTTGAGCAACGGCAACGATTGAGGGAGGGTGCCAACGAAGAGCGGAACCGTTTCAAACTACTTGCAAAAAAAACCAACGGAAAGGGTCAGCGAAACCCTAACTAACAAAACCTTTGAAGTGAAATAAGAAACAAGGTAAAAGCAGGGTAGAATTTTACCTGAGCGAAGGAGGCCGGAACAAATAGTAACAGACCCAAGAGAACCTGAGGATGCGAAACAAAATTTTGTCAGATTAAGTAAGGAAGGGTTAAAGGAAATCTGACAGAGAACGAGTACTTACCCAGGCGAGAGGTAGAAGCGATGAACAGCTGGATGGTAACCTGCCATGGAAGACCCTGTTAACAAATCGACAGACAATGAGTCTAACAGAATAAGAACAAGAAAATCGAGTTAACCAACTATAAAACCAAATACAGAAGTCTGTAGAGCTGAATGGCGCCTCCAACCTGGTAAGTTGTCACCCCAGGGCCAAGGAAGGGTCGAGAAAACCCTCGGCAAGCTTAAAAAAACCAGAAGGGTAAGTAACCGAGCTCTCGCAGAGTAACCAAAGACCTCGACAGAGTGACCCAGCAAAGGTGGAATGAGAATGATTGCCGAACGGTTGTCAACGGGCACTTTTGTGTAGGGGTAACCGGCCAGTACAGGTAAACGCCCGGTGTAACAGGTTCCGTAACCCTAATTCCTCATACCAAGACGCGTACAAATCATTTAATCAAACATTAAATTGCCAGGACACGAGTCCCATCAACCACGTTCCATAACCGTGGCGGGAGGCCATCATAAGTGGTATCATAACAGGTTTTTAAGTTAGAGCAAATGGAACAGGTGGAAGAACAAGTGGAACAGGTAGGGGGTGAAGCAAGAGGAAGAGGAAGAGG
>APFE031502301.1:18546-31677 GCA_000404065.3 Pinus taeda | reverse complement strand
GCATTGACTTTATACCAGGGGCAAGTCTGCCAAATAAAGCAGCTTACCGCATGAGTCCCAAGGACCATGAAGAGATTAGAAAACATGTCTAAGAGTTGTTGGACAAAGGTTTGATTCGGGAGAGCATGAGCCCATGTGCAGTACCTACTGTTTTGGCTCCCAAAAAAGGAGGAGAGTGGATAATGTGTACGGATTCCAGAGCTATCAACAAGATTACTGTTAGGTACAGGTTTCCCTTACCAAGGATGGACGATATGATGGATTGTCTGAGTGGGGCGACTTACTTTTCAAAGATTGATTTGAAAAGTGGATATCACCAGATCCGGATTTGTGAGGGAGATGAATGGAAAACTGCTTTCAAGACAAACGAAGGCTTATACGAATGGCTGGTGATGCAGTTTGGTTTGAGAAATGCTCCCAGCACATTCATGCATCTGATGAATGAAGTGCTGAAGGAATTTAACGGTAAGTTTGTTATAGTTTACTTGGACGATATTCTGATTTTTAGTAAGACTAAGGAGGAGCATTTCAGGCATTTGCAGAGTGTGTTGAGAAAATTATAGCAGAACAAGCTGTTAATTAACTTGAAGAAATGTACCTTTTTTCAGCGGGAACTGATATATCTGGGTTTTGTTATTGCGGAGAATGAATTAAAAATGGATCCAGAAAAAGTGGTAGCTATAGTTAGCTGGCCTTCTCCGAAGAGTTTGTTTGAAGTTCGAAGTTTCCATGAACTTGCCAGTTTTTACAGGAAGTTCATCAGAAATTTCAGCGAGATTTGTGCACCGATGTTAGACACAATCAAGAAAGTAAATCAGCCATTTCACTGGACTGAAGCAGCGAAAAACAGTTTTCAGATCTTGAAGAAGAAGATTACTGAAAGACCTGTGTTGAGACTACCTGATTTCAACAAACTTTTTCAAGTTCGTTGCGACGCCAGTGGTACAGCCATTGGAGCAGTCCTCAGCCAGGAGGATAGACCAGTTGCTTATTTCAGCGAAAAGCTAAATGAAAGCAGACAGAAGTACTCGACCTATGACAAGGAATTTTACGCCATTGTACAGGCTTTGAAGCATTGGCGACATTATCTATTGGGTAACGAATTTGTTTTATTTTCTGACAATTCTGCATTGCAGTACATTATGCAACAACATAAATTGAACCACAAGCATGCATCTTGGGTTGAGTACCTGCAAAGTTTCACGTTTGTACTAAAGCACATTAGTGGGCAATCGAATAAGGTAGCAGATGCACTTAGTAGGAGAACATTACTGTTACAGGAGAGCACAATGCAGATCTTAGGATTTGAACACTTGAAAGAGCTGTATTCGACTGACACCGAGTTTATGGAAGCCTATGAGGCTTGCCAAAACCCGCTGTTACGAAATGACAGCAAGTGGCTGGATTATAATCTTCAGGAAGGATTGCTGTTCAAAGGGGGGCAGTTATGCATTCCCAATTGTTCTATGCGAGACAATATCATACAGGAAAAACACAGCGGAGGTCTGGCGGGACACTTTGGAATTGACAAGACCATTGCTCAGGTACAGCATTTCTATTTTTGGCCTAAGTTGCAGCGAGATGTGCAGAGATATGTGGCTAGGTGTAGGACTTGTCAATTGGCAAAAGGTCACAGTCAGAACACTGGACTTTATACGCCATTGCCCATTCCTAGTCGACCTTGGGATTCGGTCAGCATGGATTTTGTGCTGGGTTTACCAAAAACACAGCGCGGCTTTGATTCAGTGATGGTTGTAGTCGACCGATTTTCGAAGATGGCACACTTTGTACCGTGCAGGAAAACCAGCGACGCTACTTACATAGCACACCTTTTCTTTACAGAGATTGTGCGGTTACATGGACTTCCACGAAGCATTATCTCTGACAGAGATGTCAAGTTTACAGGTCACTTCTGGAGAACCCTGTGGAAGAATTTAGACACTCAGTTCCAGTACAGCTCCGCTTACCATCCGCAGACGGACGGACAGACGGAGGTAGTGAACCGGAGTCTAGGGAATTTGCTCAGAAGTTTAACAGGTGAAAATTCCCGGACTTGGGATCAAGTACTGGCACAGGCGGAGTTCGCATATAACGATTCTCCTAACCGCAGCACAGGCTACAGTCCATTCCAAGTTTTGTACGGCATGCATCCGCGAGGAGTGCACGAGTTACGAGATCTGGGCAAACTGGAGAAACGGAGTGCTGATGTAGAAGATTTCGCCCAAGCTATGAGCAAACTGCACGATCAGGTTAAGCTAAAACTACTGGACAGCAGCCAGAAGTACAAGCAGCGAGCTGATACAAAACGCCGGGAAGTTCAGTTCAATGTCGGGGATGAAGTTCTTGCATACTTACGGAAGGAACGTTTTCCCAAGCGAGAGTACAACAAGCTTAAATTTAAGAAAATCGGGCCCTGCAAGATCATTCGCAAATTCTCTGCGAACGCTTACGAGATCCAGTTGCCACCAGGGATTGGTATTTCCCCTATCTTTAACGTGGCAGATCTGTTTCCTTATATTGCAGGTTCAGCAGATGACGCGGCAACAGAGCCACTGCGGGACACCAAATTGAAAGGAGATTCATGGACGAGACAGATGCCGATGGCACCACCCGTCGAAATTGAGGGAATTTTGGACACTCAGGTAGCTAGGCGCACGCGCAGGAAGGAGTATTTGAAATATCTGGTAAAGTGGAAGAACCGTCCAATAGAGGACAGTTCGTGGCTGAATGCGACGCAAATACAAAAGGCAGGCTACTCTGTTGACGACCTCATGGAACGGAGCCATGACTTTTTGCCACCCCGGGAGCCTGATGCAGGAGCATCCAGCTCCGAGGAGACATAAAGGGCTGACAGTCTCATGAAAGGATCAGAACAAATCGTTGTTCATTTAAATTGGGCAAGTGTTGGGCTTGTCGGTGACATGATTTTATTTTCCTTACATTATTTTATTTATCTGTCCATAGGTTGATAGGATTAAGGTAGTTATAATGGAACACTATTACTGTTTTTTTTTTAGGAATAGGTAACTGGACAAAAAAAAAAAAATTAATTAATTAGTTTTCTTAACGTTACAGTGGTTAACAACAGTTACAGAACTGACAAAACAGTGTTTTCTGTTGAGACAGTTTTTCAAGAACAGTTATGTTGCATTAGATTAAAAACAGGAATAGAACCATTGTAGGGGATTCCCCCCCCAAAAGAATAAAGAGACTGAAAGGAAGTACAGTCATTTCTTTTTCAAACAAAATTCTAATTTGAGTCTACTGTATTATCACTATACCAACATATGCATGCATGTAATGTAATTGTGATTGAGTAACAAACTGGCACACGAGTAACAGTGCAGGACAACAAATAAGAGAAGTAGAGGCGGTTGTAAGACACAAGTTCCTCCGGAACAAGAAAAGGAAACTCAGAACCCAACAAATTTCTGGTAAAGAGAGGTAGCGGTAACGAAGAAAAGGTGCAAGATAGCATGCGCTCAGAACGAAAGAGGCGAGCTGACACAAACAAGAATTGAACTCAGGTAAGCCGAAACAACTTCCCATAATGCAAACAGAACAGCGAAATAGTGAAAGCAAAGTAACTGTAATATTAGGTTACGAGATAATTTAATAAACAGTTCGTTTGATTCATAGTTCCCTCGGAACGCAAGAAAACATTTTTTTCATCATAACAACGCAAGCTTGGTACAAAACAATAGTTACAGACAGGTAGCAGATAAAATTTCGAGTTTGCATATTACATTGAAAACCTGAGAATATCGAAACCCTGTAGCGAGAATACCCACAGCATTGGCAACCAAGGTTTCCAGTCATCTGAGAGTCACCATTAATTGACACAACTCTCGTTCCAGAACGAGGAGTTCAGGGCAACAAGTGCCAACCAAGACAAAAGACCGACAAGTGACATAGTTACAGACCAGGGTTCGAAAACCCGACGACCACCCTCGGAACAGAGTTTCCAACAAAACCAGAAGTAACACTTTATAACAGAGGGACCATTATTGTCCAAAAAAAAAAAGAAAAGCCAGAGGCGGAATAACTACATCTATCGACGGACAGATAGACACCTCGCAGAGGCGACTGCAAATTGCCGACAAAAACAAATCTTCAGAAAAACCCTATGGACAAAGACCGATGAGATAAGATCCTACCCGGAGAGAGCATTGTAGGGTTGAGCAACGGCAACGATTGAGGGAGGGTGCCAACGAAGAGCGGAACCGTTTCAAACTACCTGCAAAAAAACCAACGGAAAGGGTCAGCGAAACCCTAACTAACAAAACCTTTGAAGTGAAATAAGAAACAAGGTAACAGCAGGGTAGAATTTTACCTGAGTGAAGGAGGCCGGAACAAATAGTAACAGACCCAAGAGAACCTGAGGACGCGGAACAAAATTTTGTCAGATTAAGTAAGGAAGGGTTAAAGGAAATATGACAGAGAACGAGTACTTACCCAGGCGAGAGGTAGAAGCGACGAACAGCTGGATGGTAACCTGCCATGGAAGACCCTGTTAACAAATCGACAGACAATGAGTCTAACAGAATAAGAACAAGAAAATCGAGTTAACCAACTATAAAACCAAATACAGAAGTCTGTAGAGCTGAATGGCGCCTCCAACCTGGTAAGTTGTCACCCCAGGGCCAAGGAAGGGTCGAGAAAACCCTCGGCAAGCTTAAAAAAACCAGAAGGGTAAGTAACCGAGCTCTCGCAGAGTAACCAAAGACCTCGACAGAGTGACCCAACAAAGGTGGAATGAGAATGATTGACGAATGGTTTTCAACGGGCACTTTTGTGTAGGGGTAACCAGCCAGTACAAGTAAACGCCCGATGTAACAGGTTCCGTAACCCTAATTCCTCATACCAAGACGCGTACAAATCATTTAATCAAACATTAAATTGCCAGGACACGAGTCCCATCAACCGCGTTCCATAACCGTGGCGGGAGGCCATCATCTGCACTTTTCGAAATTGCTTCCCGGTGTCGTTGAAATTGCTGATGAACCCTTGAACTGTGAGGAGAGGTTTGGCGTTCGATTCCTATTATAAAAAATAATTTAAAAGTTTCTATTCGGAGCGTTGTAAGTTTAATAAATTTAATAAAAAATAGATAAAGAGTTAATTAGGGTTTGATATAAAAACCAAAACCCCATATTGTGACAGGCTGAGTTATTTTTTTTAATCCGAATTTTGAAGATATTTGAATGAAAATGATAATATTTGATGCACTTTTATCATGATGAGATAAAGAAAATTGTTTGGGCTTGAAAATTAAAATAAATTAAAAGGTTGTATTCTTGTGAAATTATTTAATAAAGCATTTTGAATTCTATGTCGCATCGTAGACGGTATGCTTGTCTCAAGATTGAATAGATGTATTTAACTTTCGGGGAAAATATATTATAAATCAAATTTAAATGTATAATAATAAAAATATTTAATTTTTTTTAATTATATAAATTATTAAAATTTTTTTATTTAATTTATTTTTTAATCATTTCCATTATATTATTAAATTAATATAATAAATTTAACATTTATTTCAAATTTGAAAAAATTAAAAATACAAATTCAACGCCTTATTTTCACTTAATTTTTTATTTTATTTTTATTTAAAAAATACTCATTAATGTGATGACCACTTCTTTAAAATGTAATAAATTTATTAGTTACAACTATGCTAGAAGAAAGGAGAGAATATCTAGCAAAGAATAATTAGTTTAAAATATTTATTTTGATTTAATTTAATTAGATTAAATATTTATTTATACTCATTAATGTGAACCACTTCTCTAAAATGTAATAAATTTATTAGTTATAACTATGCTTAAAAAAAGAGAGAATATCTAGGAAAGGATAATTAGATTAAATATCTATTTTGATTTAATTTAATTTAATTAAAATATTTATTTTGATTTAATTTATATGGATAAAAAATTAATTATAATGAAAAATGAGGTTTATTGTTTCATAAAAAATCACATCATATATGTGTAAAATTAAGTATTTGTATTTAAAAATTTTAATAATAAAAAACCACGAAAGTTATAAATTTATTTAATTAATATAATAATTATATTCTTTGTATTAATTATAATTTACAAATTTTATTTATTATTATTTCTAAAAAGATTTATCAAATTTAAGGCAAATTTCTAAAAAAATTATAACAATTCTATCGGTATTTATATAAATGTATGTTCATCTAAACGTGTGTAAGCTTCAAGTGAAGTCAAAGTGACCGCAGGGGAGGTCAGTCTCCGTTGAGTGGACGTGACCAGAACAATGGCTAGCAAGGGTCAGGGCCACAAGGTCCAGTTTGGCGGACGCGGCCGAACTTTACAAAAGTGATAATGATATATGCTCAACCATCTGAAAACCGTCGGATCGAATGATGTATTTATAAAAAGGTAGATTTCAAGGTTCATCGCTAATGTATCTGCGCTTCAACTCATTTCCGTGCCGCAGCCAAAGTGGTGGACATTGTTGATATTCATTCATAACTTCCGAGAACCTGCACCGGAGGGCTTAATCAGCTTTCAACTCTGGACGGTTCGTGTAATTCTTATCAATTTAAGTGCCAATGCTGAAAATATCATTAAATCCTGAACTCAAGAACTTGCACTGTGGATTTAGTGATATTTTCTGCATCTGGCCACTTTGATTCGTAAAAATTAGTCAGATTTATTGCAATGGACTGTGAAGCCTCATACTTCTAGGATTAGGATTCAAGCTTTCTCCCATTAAAGAAGAATTGCTTCATAATTTCAATTCTTTGAGAATGTATGAATTTACTGATGTGCAGGATGAATTTATTGATCTGTTGATATTATTGCTAATTGTCAAAGACGCCGTGAGATGATTGATTTCTGACACTTTCATGTTGTTCTATATTTCTTTCTCGCAAGAGTTTTCCTGTTCATGTATTTGTTTGTGGCAAGAGTAGAGGGGTGGACCTTTCCCAAAGGCGACAACATCAATTGCATGCTCTTCTATATCGATCGTTGGGTCCGGCTTACCGGTGCTGCTGCGCCCCTGACCTTACATCATTAAATTTCTCTGGATACTAAAGGTTTGGGGTTCGATTCCTAATAACTCTAATTGAAAAGGTTTCATGAATTGAATTATTGATTAGACTGACGATGTCTCTATTGTCAAATTCCTTGTCCATTAACGTCCTGGTGAGCTTCTCCACGTCTTCGTCTAGGAATGGAAGGTCGGCCTGAGTGATACAAGCAAAAAATGTTGCCCCGTCTAGTCTTCCCATGGCTACACCAAAGAACGACCCTCGCATGTGAACATATCAAATTACATAAACACAAACCCTCTTTCGACAAAGAACATCATATAAGGCTGGAATTGCCTCTTGAGTTTGAAACTAGGAGATTGACGCCACAGGAATTATGAATCGATATCAATACCGAGATTACCGGATCGAAACTCAAACCATGTACCTTCCTATTCCGCCAAGTTTTGGTGTTGCGGAGGATCGATCCCTGGCCGTCGAATGGAACCACCACAAATACATCAACAAAGAAAGTAGAAATTTCGAAAAGTGCAGATGCTATAGATCAACTGATTTCAAAGAGACATAATTGAATTGGACGACCTTCAAAGTTCAAACATCTAAATTTAGACCGTTATAAATTTAATATGGATAGGAACAAATATATAATTGGCTTTGATATAAATTTAAAAGTTTGACATAAAAGTATATCCCAAACCCCAAATTGGAAACGGGAATAAGTTGTCATATGATTCTTTTTAATTAGAATCACAAAGACATTTTAATTAAAATCATAACATTTGACTAAGGTTTATAATCTAATTTTGCAGTCATGTGATTATTAGAAATTGCGGAAGAATATGGTAAAAAATTGTATTTTTAAATTAGTTATAAAATTATGAAAATTAAATATAATATTTTTTATTTTATTATTAATTAATTAATTATTACTATTTCATAAAAAATTAATATTATATATTTTTTTATATTTATTAATATTTTTATAATAATATTGATTATTTTCCATTGAATAATTATTTATTTAAATAATATATTTATTTGTAAGATTTATTGTAAAATATTTATAAATTAAATTTTAAATTTTTTAATAGATATTATTTTATTTTTAATTTTATTTATTTATATTTTAATTTTTTATTTTTTAATAAAAATAATTTTTTCAATATATTTTATATTTAAAATAAATAATAATTTAACATTTTTTTGAAACTATAATCAAATTATTAGAGAATTCATGTGCACCTTTTGGGCCTAATGGGGTTAGGGCAGTTGTTTCTCCTAAGAGGTCACAGGTTCAACCAGGGGGGTAGAGTTTATGCCTTCGTAGACTTAGCAGTCAAATCGCTGCGCGGAGGCGGGTCCCTTGCCCACAACAAGGGTGTTCATACACCAATTTGGGTGTCTGGCTGGCTGGACCTTAAAATTGGATATTTTATTATTATTATTTACTTAATATTTTTTTCAAATTTTATTTCCAAAAATAATAAGGTGGAAACTACTCTAAACTACTCTAAAGTGTAACGAATTTACTTATCAATAGAATTGGAAAAAGTTATTACATTGGACTTGAGCATTAAATTATTTCACCATATTTAAAAATAAAATAATTATTGTTTTTTTAATAATCAATTATAGTATAATAATTTATATATCATTTTTAATTTTTATTTATTTTTAGATTATTTAAAAATTTAATATTAATAAGTGTAAATTATTTTTTTTTAAATAATGATCATGATGACGATGGTGGTTAACGTCCATTGAGACCAAACTTTGGTCTATTGGACCTAAAGAAACAAATTATTTAGTTTAATTTAAGATTTTATTCCTATACTCAAAAGGTTTGGAGAGAAGCCTCCCGAGCTCACTTTAATTTTGACATTGAAAAAAGCTAAGAAGGCCAATAGTGTCACAGAAATTATGAAACTGAAATCTAATTTCAATTACTCACTTTTATTTTATTAATTTAATTTAATTTTAACTTTAAAATTAAATTATTACCATTAGTATTATTAATTAAATATTTTAATGATGATGATGAAGATGATGGTTAACCTCCACTGAGACCAAACTTTGGTCTATCGGACCTAGAGAAACAAATTATTTAGTTTGATTTAAGGTTTTATTTCTATGCTCAAAAAGCTTGGAGAGAAGCCTCGCAAGCTCACTATAATTTTGACATTGTAAAAGGCTAGGAAGGTGAGTATTACGACAAAGATTATGAAACTGAGATCTAATGTGGTTGTACGCGAGGCACTCTAAGAGGAAGCGGTTTTCATCCTCAATGTTAGTATTATCACAGAGATGGCAGATTCTTTCTGTCCATGGTGTTTTAGGAACTGTCCAACGACCTGTTTCACTATGGAGCTCATGAGAGTTCGTTCTAAACTTTGCTAAATTAATTTTCTTCTTTGGGCTAGCTAAAACAAAGAGATGCTTTTGATCTTCTAGGGTGGGGTTGATGACCTTCTTATGATAACTCAATTTTCTTTTAGGCGCTAAATCTTTCTCACACCACATTTTTTCTTTGAACTTAGAAATAACAATATTTTTAATGTTATTAATGTTTTGCAATGCATCGTTCTCGTTGATCTCCCAATGGTTCATCTAGGCCCTGGTGCCTTTATACCACCCCCACTTAAGCCTTAGATGGTTTGGCTGGAATTTAAAGCTAGCTTGGGAAGTCTATGATCTCCTATGTGTTTGTACAACAGAAGCCTAGTCATAGCTAGGCTTTTGATAGGGGAAAGACCTACTTCTATAAGGAGAATAGGGTAGGGTGTATTGCTTTTAATTTTCAGGTTATATGTTATAAAGTGCTTCTGGATTTGCTCAATATTTCTCCACGATTCTCTAGAGATGCTGCAACCCCAAACCTCACATCCATATAAGATAACCAGAGTGACTAAAGTTTCAAAGAGGAACTTCTTTTTATCCCACATTACGAGGTTTGCTGTTTTACAATTATTTTCAAGACCAAAGTAAGCTTTCCACCCCCCATTAATTCTTTTCTCGATGCTATAGTTCCAGTTGAGTTTGTGATGAATATCAATTCCAAGGTACTTGTGAGAATATACTTCCTCCAAGTTATTATTGTCATATATAAAATTAGTGTAGGTGTCCTTGGATTTGATAATCATAACTTTTGTTTTGTCAGTGTTAACAGTCATACCCATGATAGAGCAGAAATCCTTAAGAAGTCTATGTTGCTTATCAAGATTAGATGGACACCTTGCGAGGAGAACAATATCGTCAGCATAGAGAAGAAGGATGAAGACTAGCCCAGCTAAGAGCATGCCAACACATCCTGCTTCCTCTAAATAACCTTCGAGCTTGTCAATGTAAATGCCAAATAAGGTAATGGAGAGGGGGCAACCTTGTTTAACTCCAATATTACACTTAATATCTTTCGACCACTCCTCATTGGTTTTTAGCTTGGCAATTACATTATCGTATAATCTAATAGTGGCAGCTCTCAACTCGAAAGGAACCTTTAGCTTTTCTAATCTATTCCAAAAGTTGTTGCTAGAAACCATATCTAAAGCCTTTCTAAAGTCCACAAAGCAACAAAAGAGATTGAATTTATCATTGCTTCCTCCACAATTATTCTAAGCGTAACAAAGTGGTGTGTTGTTCTTTATATTTTTATATATTTTAAAATTTATAATCAATGCTTTACCTAAAATTGGATTTTGAATATTTATATTTATATGAATGGTAAACTTTAAAAATACATAAAAAGATATCTTATACCTAACACGCCAGCCTGTCTGCGTCGGCATGGGGACCGGTATAAAGTTTGCACAGAAGAGGTCTGCATCCGTGGAGTCCACTTGATCAACCGTAGCCTATGCCCATGGAGATCACCTTTTAGTTTCATGGGGATAAATTTTAAGGATAAAGTGGAAAGTTGAAAGGTTGGCCGCTATTTTTTACGGTAATTTTCTAATAAATTTATGATCAAATAATTTTTAATATTCTATTTAAATAGTTATCAAATAACTAAAATTTGATAAAAAATTATTATTAAAAACTTATTATTAAGTATATCATTTTATTAGTTATATTTAAAATCTAGAATTAAAATTATTAAACTTGAAATTATGTTTAAAAAAATTATAAGTGGGAAAACTTATTATAATTGAGTTGTCAAAAGTACAGTCAACACAATTATATTTGGTTGTTATCCATCAATGCACACTGACTTATCACTTTTCTTCAGGGAACTGGCAATGCAAGCTCTCTCATCACCGTTCTTCAAAGAAAACTATGCCACCTGGAATAACCCCTTGGTTCTTTATAAGGGGGCACACTTTCACTCTTGCTGAAAATAAAACTGTTAATTAAAGAAAATAATTTTTAATTATTTTAAAATAGCATAAAAATTAATGTGACAAAAAAATTACAAACTATGTAATTTTTTTATAACATTAATTTTTATATTATTCTAAATAATAAAAATTTAAAATTTATTTTATATTTATTTAAATTTGATTTAAAATAATAAATTTTAAATATATAAAACTATTCAAAATTGTGATTTTTTTTTTACCACATGAAATACTATAATTTTCATTGATGATATATAAAATACACGTTGTAAATGTCAATAGCATATATAAAATAATAAGCTTAAGCTACTTACAGCATTGTTTCGACCAAATAGAAAACTCCAAAAGGAGTACTTGTCAAAAGCCCAAAAAAACAGGGTTCGAATAATTAAAAAAAAACGGGTTAAAAAACCCCAGCGAAAACATAAAATGAAACAGGAGCCAAAAACCCCGGAGACGAACAATGTCAACAAATTAAAGTGTGACACACACGCAATTATGGAAAAAACTACCAAAAGCCAAAATGTATCCAGGGCACAAGACACAAAAACAAGGTTGCAGAAAAAACATGGCCTAAATTGTTAAAATTATAATTTCACCAACCGCGCGGACGGGTCAGCAGTGAACGGCGCATAAAACCACTCAAGCAAATCTAAACCACCGGTATCATATCGCACCACTTTTTGCATAAAGCTGTTTCCGTACTATGGTGGTCCTATGCCGACATGTGTCCAGCAGTGATGCACGCATGACGTAAGCCTCAGGGCTCCATCGGAAGGTATCTTTCACCCAATTCACCTCTTCCGATATCCGTCCGATTGAACATGTCTGCTGTCCGCCGTTTGATCTCCGGGAAAGTACTGTGCTGTTTTAACCTGTCACAAGTACATACGGGGCCTGTTGAAAATTAATGCTGCATGGAGTAATATAATGGACCATACCTATGATTAATTTTATGACATGAGGTTGGTAAAAGTTTCAATGTTTTCCTACGGCGTATTAATATGGAGTATGGGTGCGCGGTAAAACATAACGTAAGTTGTTTTATTTTATTTTCTTAATATATGTTTTAAATAAAAAAAAGCGTTGACCCATTTTTGTTATGTATTATCCCACGGGGATTGTAATATGTGTATTATGAAATTGCACATAGTAAAAAAAAAGAAACAGGGTCAGAAGAAAAAAAATGAAAATGTAAATCGCGCACAGTGATAAGAAGATTGGTCTAGTAGCACCAATGAAAAACTGGGGATTGTAATCCAATGTGTGTCATGTGAAAACACACGGTGAATATTAAACCAGAGGGTCTGCAGCACAGAAAATGTAATGTGAATATTGCATTGCACACGAGGAGAAGAGTGTGTGTGGGCTCGGAGCAGCCATTAAAAAGAAACCAGGAGATTGTCATGTGAAAGCATAAGGTGAAAGTAAAAACAGGGTCAGCAGCACCTGTAAAAACCAACGAAGAAAAACCAGAGGAATGCACAGAAGTGCATGAGTGAATATTTTTGGGTTATAATGTAATGTCATGTATTTGGCATGAAACACAGGAGCATAAAGTTTTTGTTTGTAATGTAAAAAGTAAAAGAATGCACAGCAGTGCAGGAGAAGGCAGAGAAGTGAATGAAGAAAACCAGGGGCAGTTTTGGTTTCAAAACCATGAATAGTTTCACACAGCAGTGAAAAGGTAAATGTGTAAATCCCTGTAAATTTTGTTTTTCACACAGCAGTGAATGTAAATGAAATATTTACACAGTGGTGTAAAATTTCATA
>APFE031502301.1:0-14062 GCA_000404065.3 Pinus taeda | reverse complement strand
TTTTATATTTAAAAAAATTTAGTATTAAAAAGCTCAAGAGAAGGGTAATTTATATATTAAAAAGTTATAAAATTTTAAAATAGTTTTTTCTATTCTTATTTGAATTATAGTTATTGTAAATTGGATGATAGTGGTTCATTGTAATTGTTGGTATGGAATTCAATTTAAGGTGTTCATTTTTTGTGATCACTATAAAGATTAATCTATATATACTTATTGTTGAATAAATTTAGATTGGGAAGAGAAGGAGATTGAAATATAAGTTTCTTGATATGCCTTGACCACTTAAATTTTTTTTTTGATATTCAATATTTCCTTTTTTATATTAAACTTTGGGTTTCATTTTTTGTTATTTATATTATTATATTTGCAATATTGATAAATTTGATGTACTTTTTTCATTGTTTTCTTATAATCTTAAATAGACATGAAAGATTAATGTTGGAAATAAGTAACATTGTATAAGTCACGAAAGATTCATTTCATTTTTTTTTTGAAAAAAATAAGAATTTGTTAGTATTTATAAGAAGTATACTCTTGAATTTTTCCCGAATTTAATTTTATATTGCCAAATTTTTTTCCGTATCGAATCGAATTCAAATCCGTATTCAAATTTGAATTTGGTAACTATGATGGAAAGACACAACCAGGGGCAGAGGCGGCTAAGTTAGCCTCCTTGCCTCCACTCGCTCAAACTCTCCCCTTGAAACACAAGCAAGATACAAGAACCAACGCATAATAAACACTGCCATCGAGTAGGGTGAGCAACAATCAGGAAGCCACCAAAGACCCCATCATGAAGCAAAAAATGACAGAAACCAAGGGGAAGAGGTAGCTAGGGTTCAACCACCTCGGCCCCGCTCCCTCAACTCTCCTAAACAATAGATATGCTAAAGAGAATTATTATCCGAACATCTTAAAGTTGTTGGGGTTGAAGTTCATAACTCGCAATGTTGGTAAGTCGAAATATCATTATTAATTTAACAATGTTGTTAAAGTGACTCTATATAGATATTTCGAAAAAGAGGTTTTTTTTTTAATTCTTATCATTTGTGAAATTAATGACAGTCATGTTTCTAAAGAATTGTGGAAAAAGATAATGATCGCATTTAAAAGAAAAAGAACTATCGAAAAAGATAATGATCACATTTAAAAGAAAAAGAATTTATGATGTTTTAACTTTATGACTTAATATATAATTAATTATTTTAAGGTTTCCAACACTTGATCACTCCCATCCATTGAAACCACGGGATCCACCCTAGTGACATTGTTGTGACACATGGACATTACATCTTGGGCGAAACTGGTGTTGAGGCTTGGGTCGGGCTTAGCGAAGCCGTTGAAACCGTTGAACTTGGAAATTTTGAAAGGGCACTACGATCGATAAACAAATTTAAAACATTGAATCGGACATCGTTCGAGCACCAAAATTATGACCATTATCCACTTACAATATTCTGATATTAAATTTAAAATTTTAATATAAACGAAGAATAAGTTTGAGTGTATGTTATGGTTATGTTTAAAATTATCGTTTGATTATGGCTTAAGTTGATTATATTATAAGAAAGCAATTAAGGTCTCCGTCCACGAAAGCACCCATTGTTGA
This sequence comes from Pinus taeda, assembly GCA_000404065.3. Classification (NCBI taxonomy): domain Eukaryota; kingdom Viridiplantae; phylum Streptophyta; class Pinopsida; order Pinales; family Pinaceae; genus Pinus; species Pinus taeda. Next base: position 12,450 of record APFE031502301.1, on the reverse strand, counting down.
TCATTCAAAGGATGCAGCGGATGTTAGTGCATCATTTGACAATGGAGAGGACCAATCATTCTTTGAACATCCACTTGATTTTCAATCTATCTTTTGCGAAAACACAAAGGATGAACATTCTTTCTTCTCATCTACTCCTCTGTGTGATTCATCGAATCATGAGGATGTCGACCAACATCCTGAGCTTTATGATCTTGGTTGTCATGATCTCTTTACCTGATCATCTGATCATGATGTTGATTCACTCATTGTTAATCTGTCTAAGCCACTGGTCTACGATGATCCATCTGCCAACAAACTCGAAACCCTCCAGACTGTCGAGGCACTTCAGCTCGAGCTAATGGTTATGTCAGGCCCTCATCTGTCATGATGTTGGTTTCACTTATGATCAAGAAAATTTTCAAACATGCAAGGCTCCTCATCACTCATTTGTATGCATTGAAGATCAATCCAACACTCAGATTCATCTCCTCCACTTGAACGACACGATCCCATTACTCATGCATTGGAGGAATCCTACTGAGCAAGCACACTTGCACAACATAAGTGGTTTATCTTCCTCACGTGTGCTTGCATGTCACAGTCTAGAGTGTCCATGTGCTTAACACCTGCACGTAGTGTCACACAACATCATGATATCTCCACAAACTACATGTCATGCTCTTTCACTCATTTTTTTCCGTGTACACTTGTAAGCTTGGAGTGTGTCTATCTTCATTGTTATATCTTTCATGTATGCTGGTTGACACAACTGGGTTGCTCGCGGACCAAGCCTTCACCAATATGGGTCAACCAATCTGCCGATGGCTGCATTAGAAATATCACTTCATGTGATCAGGCCCATGCACCGTTAGCTTAGGAGTAGGAGTAGTGTTTTCTTTCAATTTGATTACTTACATGCTTGTCTGCTTCTTCTTTCCTTTGCTTGTTTGTTTGATTGCTTATTTGCTTACTCACTTTTCTTTTTCATTTAGTTTTGCTTCTTCTTTTCTTTGTTGTTTGTTTGCTTATTTTTGTTCGTAGGTTAATTTCGCATGAAACCATGCATGACTCTTAAAACAAGCTGGGTAAAGTACAAAAGGCCTTGTGCAACTATCACTACTTGGTTGTCTGTGATCCTGCCTCTGTATGAAGAGCTTGTTAATTTTAGTCCATGATGCGTCGATGGAAAATACGTACTGATCGAAATGAACGTTGGTGAAAACACGATGCTTGCGTGCTAACTACTGTTGCCTACTCTAGTCAGTTTTTTTTGGGTTAACCCTTGTTAGCTCAGTCAAGTAGAGTAAGGTGAGGGGGAAAACCTTCACAGGCACGTTAGAGGTATATAATAAACTACTTCTCTGAAAGAACAACCTCTTCTGCTCTTAATAAGTAGAGATCCCTCTTTCGCTTCTAAAATGAATCAGTGCTATGCACAGTTATGAAAAAATAAAAATAATGAAAAGTGAAAAATGAAAAAATAAAAAATGAATAAGGCGAAAGAAGAGAAAGGCTTCCTACACAAAGAGGTGATGCAAGTAACTCTGTCGGGGTACTAATCAAGCTTGTTGGAAGCGAAGTAATGCTTTTGTCCCTGTGTGACTCCGTCAGGGTACTGTCTAGGCTTGTTGGGAGCAGAGCAACACCAAAGATGAAACTAAAACTCTGAAGACTATATTGCTTATGCACCAATATAACCCTCAACCCCAATCGAAATAACTGTGTTGCCTTGGCTTGGAATTTGTGTCAATCTACCAAGTGTTTGGCAGATGCTACATCTTACAATCAAGTTAGTGTGAAACCAAGATGAGTTGAAAACTGAACAATACTTCCAGAGGTGTTAGACTTTCTTTTCATGAACAAGGTCCATTCAGAGAGCTGGAGTTCTACCAGTGTGTTGCCAAGTGTTGTAGCGGCTACAACCACCCTCCAAAATTTTTCCTTAGCCTCATTTTGGAGCCTCTCTACCAACCTTTTACAGTAGCATGTCTTGCCTTGTTAAGTACACAAGCTTTAATGATTTTCTTGGAGAATGGCAGTTTGTCCATCAAAGATTGTCGCATCCCCTTCACAGGTTGTTTCACCGGACTTGGCCTAGCTACAGGTTGAAAAGCTCCCTCAAGAAATTTTGCAATTCTGGAGGGGAACCATCCTTCCCTCTAGAAATTGTGCAATTCTGTCTGACATCCTGCTGGGCTCTAGAACTACGCAAATCTCCCTGTCACAGTTCATTGAAAAAATTGCGTAATTCCTCCCAATAGGACTGCTCAACGCATAAATTGTGCAATTCTAGGCAGTAGCTAGTTGCCTACCCAGAAATTGCGCAATCTCTCTGGGCAGCCAGCCCAACTCCCTCCCAAAAATGTACATTTTTTCCTCCCATCTGAGCAGACTGTTGCATGTTCAGTTGAGTTGACCGGTTCCCTCCGGAACTTAGCAAAATTGATTTGCATGCATGGGCTACTTCTCCCAAGGCAACATGTAAAGGCATCCCTTGATTCAAGGATCTACTTTTAGTAGTTGGACGTTGCATGCAAGGATCATTTCATAAACCTCCCACCAAGTGTCTCTCTTCCTAGATTTGTGGCATGTGTGTCACATCATAAATTTTATCAAAACTCATGAACTGAACGTTGCAGAGATCATTCCTCACATCGACCTTGCAGCTGTGACATTCCATATTGCATCTAGGATTCGTCGGCACATTCAGCTCATTTATTTTGGGGTAAGCCTGCCTTTCATGTCTTGTGTTGCATTTTTATCGTTTCTGTGTTTCGATTTGTGTGATTGTCGTCTACTTGATTTCAGTGAGCACTTGTTGTCATTTTTATGCATCGTTTCAGTTTTCGTTCGCATCTCACTGTTGTCGCATGCATCATCCTATTTTGCACAGACGACCGTCGTTGCGACAACACGCTTCACACACATGCATGCTTTCCCATTTTCTGAATCTTGCACTTGTTGTTTGCATGAATGATCATTCACTCTTTTTTGCACTCATCTCAGCATGCATTCACACTTCTCATGTTTTCAGTTAGCCAGACTGGGCTTCCTCGGCCCAGACCGTGCCTTGCCCGGCTAGCACTACACACTTTTGAAAGAGAAGGCTCTGCCTTCCCTCCATAAATTACACAAGCCTAGCCAGGCACTGACCTCTAGGCATGCATTGTGTAATTCATGGAGGCAGTGCCCTATTGGCCTGAGAAACTGCACAATGCAATTTGATGGTTTCATGTCACTGTTGACTAAAATTGCACATTACGTAGTTTTAGTCCTTAGCAGGCCAAGCTGTATAGTTCTAGTAGTCAATCACCCTCCTAACATCCCAGGCTGTGCCTTCCGCAGTTTTGGCAGTCAGTCTCCCGACCTCCCGACAAAAATTGCACAACCTTCATGATCAGTGGCATAGGTATGTTGCAAGTTAGTTCTCAAGTTTGTTTTGGTTTTCGACAAATGGATTTCTTGCCATGAGTGTTTTCATGTCTCTATGTTTCGCATGTGTTCGTTTACCTCTCACTAGCACATGTACAATGGTTTCTAGGAGAGAAGAGTTGAAGACACTGTTTAGAGTGCACTTAGGGATGCAGTCGATCAAGTGTCTATGAACTCACCTAACCATGAAGACGTCGAGTTTTTTGTAGACAAGGATATCAAGATATGACAACAACAACATCACAACAAGAAGCACCATCAACAATAGCTGAAGGTACCATACCAGATGCAATGAACGCAAGAGGAAGGTTGTTGACAACACAGAGGTGGAACAAAGTTTCAAACTCAACTAGATCCACTCGTGATGAAAGCAACTTTGGAGATTGGGGCTACGAGGTGATGACATGACATGAAGGTCGCGCGAAGGCAGAGAACGAAATAGAGGAGGAGTTGCATGTGCTGAAGCAACAACTCAAGGAAGAACAAGAGTTGCTTAGACAAGAGAATGAGTTACAGTAGCAACAGGTACAATAGGGGGCGCAACATGCACAAACGAATGAAACAATGCCCGTACAAGTTATAGACCCATCCCAGTAGTTGGCACGGAGCATACAAGGTGAGAAGTCTCGTTGATCGCATGCAAGGGAATTCAGCAGCATGCCTCTCATTGTGTGCACACATGCGATCCCACCCATATGGCGCACTCACCAAGGCGAATACAAGAAGCAAGTCCAACTGGAGCTGAACATGTATTTTGACAAGCTGATGTGCGCGACCACCAACACATGCTTGGAGATCAATGAAGACACTATGCAACAACATGTTGCCATTTCGGTCACACCCAGGATGACCATGCGAATACTATCAAACAATTTGGGCATAGGAGCCATATTAGTGCACCCAAATGCAACAAAGGCAAGAGTTCACTTCAGCAAGATGTCACCACTGAGCACACGGACACCATCATGGACAGCCAATATTGGCATCATCTCAACACCTTTGACCATCACAAGCATGTCAAAGAGTTGGTCTCACCACAATGGTCCGAGTGTCAATGATTTCCTGCATGGCTTTCTTAAGCCATTTTGTCTCACATGGGTACATGTGCATTGTAATGTAACGTCTTGTCAAGTGGAAGTTCAAGTCTCGATAGTTGGATGTAACAATCATAGAGTATATGAAGAGTCATGAGGGTAGATGAATTGTCACAAAGGGGATTGTTAAGGGCCACCCCACCCTTTTCTAAAAATAGTCCCTCACAACTTTTTGTAAAGGATTTTGGTCAGCCAAGCTTCGATAGGGCTATCTTAGAGAAAGCTTGGACAGTATTGTAATGCATCGTGGCTTCTCCACATCACAGAGCTAGTATATCTATTTGGAGGAGAATGTGGTTGTAGCTGTAACGTTCCACTATTGGAACGAGCGGGTGTATATGGATGTATTGTATGACTTGAACTTACACTTCTTAATATAACAGAGCTAACACGTTTTCATGCATATGTTGTTATTGTAGTTGGATTATTCTGGTTGTTGTAGCAATGTATGCTATTTAACTTAGTGAATGAACTATTTTGTATGAAATTGTATGAATCTTGTTGCATATGTGATGTTGGTTTGAACATCAATTTGGATTGCTCGCTATCTTGCTTTATAGCCATGATGCATCTTTTCTCGTGTGTTCCTTTCTAAGCCGAGTACTATTACAAGTTTCCAAGGGGTGCACTCACCTCACTCCCCATGTGTTAGAACCTCTCATGCACCTTTCTTGACTCGCCACAGCTGTCACACCGTTGCTACCAACAAGGAAATCTCGTTTGCCTCTGTAAAAAATTGCAATTAGACTCCCTTTTCTTGAGATGCAATAGACCACATTGGCCGTAGTGGACGTTAATCATCATCATCATCTAACACATACTTTTACTTTTTAAAATTATTTATTTATTTTAATATTTTATTTTACGATTATTAAATTTATCATTAAAAAATTATGTAATGGATTGGAAAAATAAATTTATACTTGATTTATTATTAGAAAATATCTCAAAATAAAATAAAATTTAATTTTAAAACCAAACATTTGTGGGCTAAAAACAGTCAAATGAAGCTATTAAAAACATAATGATCTATTATCTAAAAAATAATGTAAGTGAAATATAAATTAAAATAACTACTAATTAATTTGATAATTAGTTATAATTTGATAACTGATAATAAAATCAAATATTTGACATGGATCACAGAAGCCTCAATTCTACACGAATTTATCTATTATGTCTTAAAAGAATTAAGGAAAAACCGAAACTTTAAACCAAATAACCCCAAAATATTCGTTTTACAGGCCGTACAGGTAAGAATTGATCGATGTCGTTGTAAGGTTGGTGTCCATGGTTGGGTCGGGCTTCTTGGTATTAAAAAAAATTTAAAAGTTTTTTGAATTGAATTATTCGGACCGTTGTAAGTTTAATAAATTTAATAAAAATTGGATAAAGACTTAATTAGGTTTGAAATAAAAACCAAAACCCCATATATGATGCACTTTTACCATCCTGACATAAAGGAAATTGTCGTGGTTTAAAATTAAAATAAGTTACAAGGTTGTACGCTTATTAAATTATTTAATAAAGATTTTGATTCTGCCTCAAAATTGTAATGGATATTTTTTATTAAATAATGTATTTAGAAAAGTGATAATGACATGCTCAACCATCTGAAAACCGTCAGATTGAATAATGTATTTATAAAACGTAGATTTCAAGGTTCATCGCTAATGTATCTGCGCTTCAACTCATTTCCGTGCCGCGCCAAAAGTGGTTGACATTGTTGAGATTCATTCATAACCTCCGAGAACCTGCACAGGAGGGCTTAATCAACTTTCAAGTCTGGGCGGTTTGTATAGATTAATAAATAATTCTTATCAATTTAAGTGTCAATGCTGAAAATATCATTAAATCCTGCAATCAAGAAAAAATAATAAGATGTATTGCAAAAGCCTTGTACTTTTAGGATTCAGGCTTTCTCCCATTAAAGAAGAATGGCTTCCTAATTTCAATTCTTTGAGAAGGTCTGAATTTAGTGATGTGCAGGGTGAATTTATTGATCTGCCGATATTATTGCTAATTGTCAAAGACGCCGTGAGCTGATTGATTTCTGTCACTTGCATGTTGTTCTATATTTCTTTCTCGCAAAGAGTTTTTGTGTTCATGTATTTTGGCATGTGTAGAGTAGAGGGCTGGACCTTTCCCAAAGACGACAACATCAATTGCATGCTCTTTTATATCGATCGTAGCGAGCTTGATGTTCATGGTTGGGTCCGGCTTACCGGTGCTGCTGAGCACCTGAACTTTCATCATTAAATTTCTCCAGATACTAAAGGTTTGGGGTTCAATTTTTACTAACACTTCTCCAGGTACTAAAGGTTTGGAGTTCGATTCCTACTAACACTAATTGAAAAGGTTTCTTGAATTGAATTATTGATTAGACTGACGATGTCTATGTTGTCAAATTCCTTCTCCATTAACGTCCTGGTGAGCTTCTCCACGTCCTCGTCCAGGAATGGAAGGCCGGCCTGAGTGATACAAGCAAAGATGTTGCCATGGCTACAGCAAAGAACGGTCCACGCGTGTGCCCATATCAAAATACATAGACACAAACCCTCTTTCGACAAAGAACATCATGCAAATGACGGAATTAGCAATGGTTTCGGCGTTAGGGCAGAGGTAAATTGGTAACTATCATGTGATAATTCCGAAGGAGATTGGCGCCTCCGGGATTATGAATCGAAACGCAACCCATGAGGATCGATCCCTCGCTGTCGAATGGAAGCACAAATGCACCAACAAAGAAAGTAGAAATTTCGAAAAGTGCAGATGTTGTTGATCAAATGATTTGTGCAGAAACAAGAAGACAACATTGAATTGAATTGAAACATCTAAATTCAGACCGTTATAAGTTTTAAAAATTTAATATGAATGGGCATAAAGACATAATTGGCTTTGATATAAATTTAAAAGTTCTATATTTAATATGAAGTGGAATAAAGACATAATTGGCTTTGATATAAATTTAAAAGTTTGATATAAAACTAGCCTATCCCAAAGATATTTTATTTAAAATGATAACATTTTACTAAGGTTTATAATCAATATTTTTTCTTACATAGGATTGTTTTTAATTAGAATCACATGGATATTTTAATTAAAATGATAACATTTTAGTAAGATATATAATCAATATTTTTTTCCTTACATGTGATAATTTTGCACTTATTAGAGTACAAATGTATGAAAATAATTTAAATTAATTAATTAAAATAATATTTATTTTTATTTTTCAATTTGTAATAAATATATATATATTTATATATATATATATATTTGTTTAATTAATAATGTATTTGATTTTAAAATTTTACGAAATGAAAAAAAATATTCATAACTAAAATTTAAAAATAAAAATTTAATTTATTAATTAATACATGTTTCCCTTTAATTATTTAAATTAATTGATTTTTTTATTTTAATAAAATTAATAATTTTATAATAATTTTATATTTGATAAATAAATAATAAATTTAATATTTAATCTTTAAAAATATAAAATCAAAACCAAATAGAGATCAATGTTACCTTTTTTAATATTTTTTTCAATTTTAATTTTCGCAAAAATACCTAATATGGAAGTCGCGTCCTACTCCTAAAGTATAGCGAATTATTAATGAATTAGAAAAAGTTGATTTACATTAATATAATAACAAATGGCACACATAATATATATTAAATATTAAAAAAATTACATAAAGATAATTTTATTTAAATGACTTATGATTATTATATTAATTTCACACCATTTCATTTTTATTTTATTAATTTATTTATCAATTATTAAAACTAAATTTATTATTATTATGATTATTTAAATTAGATTAATAAATATTTTATTTTATATTTGGAAATTATTCTTTATATTTTTATATATTTAAAATTTATAATCCATCCGTTTGTCTAAAATTAGATTTTGAATATTTATATTTATCTGAATAATAAACTTTAAAAATACATCAAAAATGTCTTACAGGTAACACGCCAGCATGCATCGTTGGCATGGGACCGGTATAAAGTTTGCACACGGGTGGTCTGCATCCGTGGAGCCACCAGCCGTAGCCTATGTCCAGCGAGACCACCTTTTAGTTTGACGGGGATAAATTTTAAAGAGGATAACGTGGAAAGTTGTTTTTTCGGACGGTAAATTTTAAATAAAAAGATATCCCTAATATACGCGTTGCACTGTGTTTTATGATCAAATAATATGTTAAATATTTTATTAAATAGTCGTCAAATTATTAAAAAAATTGATAAAAAAATAGTAATAAATTAGAGTAATAATAAATTTATGGTCAAGTACATTATTTTATTAATTATATTTTAAATTTAGAATTAAAATTATTTAATTTGAAATTATGTAAGTAAGAGGTGGCTTTTATTTTTACTAATATTTTTTGAGAGTGGACGGAAACATATTTCTTTACTCAAGAAAAAACAACTTTTAACAATACAAACAATTTTAAAGTAATTTTAGATTTTAATTATTTTTAAATATATTAAAATTCTATAAAACTATATAATTTTTTATAATTTTAATTTTTTGTTATTTAAAATAATTAAGAAATAATTTATTCTAAAATTTAAATTAAAAAATTAAAATTTTAAAATTACTTAAAATTTAAAAATATATAAAATTAACTGAAAAAATCATATATATGAAAAAAAAAAAATAGCAAAAACCCATTCACGGAATACAAAGGTACAAAGGCATAGCAGCCCTGTGCTAAAATGTTACCATATTATTCTAAAATCCAAACAGAATTGTGGCATAGTATCAGATTTATTACCTTTCAACTTTACCTGGACGAAGCAGTCATGGAATTGTTGAAACTACTCACACAGTGATAATAAATACAATAATATCAAACCAGCCACACAGAAAACAAATCGGCAGAAAAGGCATTATTAATCAATTTAATGTACAAAGAGTGATAATAGTATACATAAATACATGAGGAAATTGGTCTCAATCAACTACACACTAACTTAAGAGAACTAATGGGAAAAAATCTATCCTCCTAACTAAACTCCCAAATTTGAAGAACTAACTCTTATCACTTTAATTTAAATAAGAAGAACTAACTCTTATGACTTTAATTTAATTAATTATTTTATTTAGATTTATAAGTTTTTTTTAAGAGAGTAAAGCTAACTGGAATTCGATGCGCAGTGGTGCAGGAGCGACCTTGGAGAAATTACGGGCAATGTGGAATTAATAATGGCTTCCGCGCTGGGGACCTAAATTGGAGATTGACACCTTCGGATTCTCAGTTGAGTTGAGATAAACAGCGAGACGCTGAGCACCAAAAGGCAAACCACCGTGTACCTTCCCATTTCGCAAGTTTTGGTGTTGCGGAGGATCGATCCCTCGCTTTCTCTGCTCAAGAAAATGAATGGAAGTGCAAATGCATAGATAACGTGGTGCTGCGGAGGATCTATCCCTCGCTTTCTCTGCTTAATAAAATGAATGGAGAAGCGCAAATGCATGGATAACGAACTTCAAAACTTGGAAAGTGCAGTCGCTATAGATCAACTGATTTGTCCAACCGCAAATTTAAAACACAGAATCGGATGACTTGGAAACCCTAAAATTCGGACCGCTATAACTTTAATACATTTAGTTAGAAGTTATAGACTTTGGAGTTTCACATAAATTTAAAATTTGTATTTAAATTAATCATAAATTGCTCCATGCTTAAATAATATTTTAAACATTTTATTCAATTTTATATTCATTGGCAAATTATTAAAAATTTGATTTATGCTTATGTTACAGTTAGGTATAAGTGATTTTAAATTATAATTACATTAATCTTGGGAGATCGACAAGAATGTTGCATTGCAAAACATTAATAACATTAAAAATATTGTTACTTCTAAGTTCAAAAATAAATGTGGTGTGAGAAAGATTTGACAGCTAAAAGAAAATTAAAATAATATAAGGAGTTCATCAACCCCACCCTGAAAGATCAAAAGTATCTCTCTATTTTAACTAGCTCAAAGAAGAAAATTAAGATAGCCAAGATTAAAAGGAAATCTCATGAGCTCCATAGTGAAGCGAGTCATTGGGCGGTGCCTAAAACACCATGGATGGAAAGGTTTTGCCATCTCTGTGAGAATACAAACATCAAGGATGAAAATCACTTCCTATTAGAATGCCTCACTTACAACCACATTAGATCTAAGTTTCAAAATCTTTGTTGCAATACTGACCTTCCTAGTCTTTTAAGTTGTCAAAATTACAGTGAGCTCCAAAGGCTTCTCTTCAAGCTTTTTGAGCATAGGAATAAAATCTTAAATGAAACTAAATAATTTTTCAACCTTCTTTCCAAGCTTTTTGAGTATAGGAATAAAATCATATATATATTAATAGTATATATTTAATCGAATAAATCAAATTTAGTTGAGTGAAAAATAAACGTTAACCACACTCACATCATAATATAATTATATTTTGTAATTTAAAATAATTTAAAATTGTAATTATTATTATTTCTTTTTCTTAAAAATGGATAACAATCCAGGATACCAAACTATTCGCCAGCGAGGATTGAGGGCACAAGCGACTTGCGCCGGACGCTGATAATTGATTGTATCATGTGTTTATTTAGAAAATGGCGAATGAATATGGTAAAATTGTATTTCTAAAATTGTTTTTCAAATTATAGATAAAAGAAAATAGTTTATTAAAAAAAAACTTAAAATTAAAAATTAAATATAATAATATTTTAGTTTTATTTCATATGCTAATAAATATTTTTAAAATTAAATAATGATTTGATTCTTAAGAAAATTTTACTGATAATATATTAAAATTTAATTGTTTAAATAGGGGTAAATCAAAATTTTAATTATTTGAAAACCGTTTGAAAACAACGCAGCGCAACCAACGTCATTCATCTTTAACAAAATAAATAATAAATTTAATATTATTTTGAAACTATAAAATTAAACAAATGTGGAATTAAAGTGTAGCTTTCCTTAATATTTTATTCAATTTTTTATTTCCAAAAAATACTAATGTGGAAGTCGCTTCTACTCTAAAATATAAGAATATTATGTAATGTAAATTGGTAAAGTATAATGAATTATTAATAGAATTGGAAAAAGTATTAGATGGACTTCACCATTGAATCTATTGCATTAATTCTTTAGATCATAAAATTACAATAATACTAATAATAATTTTAAAATTTATATTTAAGTTTTTAAATTATTTGTCGTTCATGGGGTAGTTTAAATCGCAGTAGCCGTGAAAAAATGAAGTCTCACAGAACCGAAGTTTGGGTTCAAATCTTTGGGCTACTCTCCCTTGTGTGAAGTGTAATGGACAATGTAAATAAGAAAGATGTCCTACCAAACTCTTACAAAAAATTAAATATTTGAAAATTTAAATATTAAAAAAAACCTATAAACTATAATTTTATTAATCATATAATATTATATAATTTCGATTACTTAATTTTTATTTTATTAATTAAATATAATATATTTATTTCTAAAGATTATTCTTGCATATTTTAAAATTTATAATCGATCCGTTTATCTAAAATTGGATTTAAAATCTTTATGTTTATCTGAGGGTAAACTTTAAAAATGCATAAAATTGTCTACATGGGGACCGGCATAAGGTTTGAACAGGGGAGGTCTAAATCTGTGGAGTCCACGTGACCAACCGTAGCCGTAGCCTATGTCCAACGACATCGCCTTTTAGTTTGATGGGGATAAATTTTGAGGAGGATGAGGTGGAAAGTTGAAAAGGTGGCCGCTATGTTTTTTTGGATTTTAAATCAAAATATTTCCCTCATATACGCAATGAGTATAAGTTGTACCGTGTTTTATGGTCAAATAATATTTGAGATATTGAATATAGATATTCTATTCAATGGTACATTTACTCTCGAATAATTAAATTTTTGATAAAATTTACTAACAT